>VZRX01022824.1:99104-144307 GCA_013398075.1 Notiomystis cincta
CCTCCTCCTCCTCCTCCTCCTCCTCCAGGATCTGGCTGCTGCTTCACCTGGGAGCTGCACATCCCCCTGCAGCGCCTCCTCAAAACCTCTCTGAGCCCTCAGCAGCAAGGACAGCCCAAAAGTTTTCCTCCAAAACCTTGGCAGCTGTTTTAGCACCTCCTGTCATCACCAACTGAAACAGCCCCGAGTGTATTCAGAGCTCTTTAGAGGAGAAGTTGCAATACATACACACAAATGTATATAAAATATAGATATAAATTTTACCTTCGTAAAAATAATGCTTTAAATCAAGTGTTACCAAGTTAAACACATTTATATTGTATAAATGATGTTTTGTATGGTTAAATACAATTATTACTGTAATTACCTTTGTTATCCAGTTCATCCCTGTGAAGTGCTGTGATCCCTTTAAGGTCTTTTCCAGCCTGAATGAAGCTGGGAGTGTGTTCCTGGAGTTTGGAGCTTCATGGCTTTTTTAATCCCTTGCAAATACCTATTTGCATGTTACTCCTTGAACTAGACAAAGAAAGCTGATGCACTTTGTTTTAGAGGCTGCAACAAACTATTTGAGAGGTCTGTGTGGTGCCTCAGTTACACCTAGCAAAGACCAAAACCACATCTGGGATTATAGAGAATTTTCTTGCTTTCAGTATGAATTTTTCACTGAAAAATGGAGAACAGAAAGTCAAAAATTGGGTCTGAGCTGCCTTTGTACCCAAACCACAGTGAATAACCCCAGGCCCATGGGATGTCACCCTGGGCTGGGGGGAGGGTTTGGGAGCAGGGGTGGTGTCTGATGATGCAGCTGGGGCAGGGGTGGGAGTGGGAACAGCAGGAGTTTCTGTGCCTGATAACTCTCCCTGTTTGCAGTTTGTGATAGTTGTGGTGGACAGCACAGACAGAGAGAGAATTTCTGTGACTAAAGAAGAGCTGTATAAAATGTTAGCACATGAGGTGAGTGCACCCTTTCATATTTATTTTGATATTTGTTTTAATTACCTGGCTGATACACGGCAAGGGAAGGGGATTTGCACCCTAAACTGCCTTGTCCCTGCTGCACTCTCTTCTGTGAAACTCCCAGTAAAGCTGTTAATTAATACTAATTCTAGAAGTGGCTTGTCAGAGTGCTCCACTGAAACAGCAGCTGGGACCTGTCAGGGACATCTGTGGGTTTTAGACTTCAGTCCCTGTTCATATTTGAAATAGAGCCTTTAAAACCCCATGGTTTCCTGCAATAACTTAATCATTATTTTTGATCTCTTCATGGTTGCCTGGGGTTTTGTGTTTTACAACCTTGATAATGTGTATCAGAGCACCCAGCTCTCAAACTGAAGGAACTTCAGGTGGTGGCTGGAGCAGCCACTGCTCTGTGGGGATTTGGAATTCCAGAGTGGAAATCCCTAAATTGTAAAGACTCTCTTTAAACCTGAGCTCTGGCTCAGGTCTAAACCTGAGCTGGGCTGATGCTGGAGCCAGGCAGCACCTGTGGCATGACCTGAATGCAAAGTAGATCAGGGTGTGTGAGCTGACACCGAGCTTCCAAATTTAAGTGTCAGAATAAAAAAATGTGCATAAAAATGGTAGCATTACAGCCCAAAATATTACAGCTATATTTAACCTATAGGCACAGTTTGGGAGACTGCAGGAAGGGCACATGGATTTCCTTTGGATTTTCCATGCCTATGGATTTCCTTTGAGGAAAAACAAGGGCTCTGCATAGGATCTTTCAAGTCTTAAATTTTTTCTCGATTTTAAAAACAAATTTTTCGATGTTTAATCCAAATTATGTTTAATAAAGTAAATTCTTACAGAGCAGCTCAGGCTGTGGAGTGTTAAATGTGACACGAGGTGTGGGGGGATTGGTGCTGCTGTCCAGGATTAGGATTTCAGAGCTGGACTCTTCAAGCTGCAGGCACTAAACAAAACCTGCCTCTTCTGTTCCCCTAATCTCTGAAGGAAGGTGAAGTTGTTAACGAGCTGATTCTGCCACAGGGAAGGTCTGGAACTGCAGAATGGGAGCCCATTTGGGAGCCACCTCACAGTGAATGTGCCCTTTGTTGCCTGGCAGGATGTTCCCAGGCTCCCGCTCCAGACGTGGCTCTGACGTTGGGAGAGAGCAGCAATGAAAGTCAAATATTGATTTAAAATCGCTTTTCTTTGCTCCTTGAAAATCTTTTCTTTCTCCTAACCGGTTCCATGGAGTTTCTGCTAGGGAAAAATTGAGTTGTCCAGCTCAGTTCCAGCTATTTTCTGGAGCAGTTGATTATTTGGGAATTAATTTTGCTGCTTGTAAACAGGAGTGTGCCTGATAGGCAGCTCAGTGCCTGAGCTGGCTTGGCTTGCTGAGAGCACCTTTTTGCTTTCCAAGGGAAAGATTTTCAGTAATACAGCCCTGCCCTGATGTAATTCCAAGCAATTTGAGGTAAAATGAGTTTATCTCTGGAGTCACTGTTCCCAGATTGTCCCTGCTGCTCAGCCACAGGGGTACACAGGGCTCTGATCCTGGTGGAGCAGAGCAAAACGTTGTCCTGAGTTTTTTGCTGCTCATCCATGGCAAAAATTGGCTGTTTGGTGTGCTGGGTGAGAGGATCTCCTGCAGTTCTGTCAGCCTGCAGCACTTTGTTCTGGAGCACCTTTGGCTGGGCCTCTGGGTTCTCTGCTTTGGTGTCCCATCCTTTGCCCCCAAGGGCTGCCTTGTCATTACCTCCTCTTCTTTCTGCCTAGGACTTGAAAAAAGCAGGACTGCTGATCTTTGCTAACAAGCAGGATGTGAAGGAGTGCATGACAGTAGCTGAAATCTCCCAGTTTCTGAAGCTGACTTCAATTAAGGATCACCAGTGGCACATTCAGGCCTGCTGTGCTCTCACTGGAGAGGGGTAAGAGGTGTTTGTGTCCTTAGGAGGGGAATCTGGAATTACTCTGGGGGTTTTGTTGTGGTGTTTGGGTTTTACACTCATTCCTCCCCTGTTCATAGTAATGACAATCCCAGAATGGTTTGGGTTGGAAAGTACCTTAAAATCATCCCATCCCACCCCCTGCCCTGGGCAGGGACACCTTCCACCATTCCAGAGTTCTCCAGGTCCCACCCAGCCTGGCCTGGGACACTGCCAGGGATCCAGGGGCAGCTCCAGCTTCTCTGGGCACCCTGTGCCAGGGCCTGCCCACTTCATAACCTTGACCCTGAAAAGATTTTTGGGCTCAGTACACCAACATCAAACCCACAGTGTCACCTGGCAGAGATGAAACTTGCTATGATTTGGGCTTAACCAGGGTGGGGTGAGGTGGGGGCAAACTGAAACTGGGTTTATTAAGAATAATCCTAATTAGAGGGAACTTCATGTCTTGAAGAGCTGGGATCTGAATTCCCTCACCAAAGGTGACATAATAAGATCTACAAAGTGCCATGCAGGGAGTGAAGAGTTTCCAGAAATGATTTAGAGTTCTTGGGAAGAACTGAAGTTGGTGCTGTGGAGTTACCTTTGGAGTTTCCTGAGAAGTGCCTGCACCCCTAAACATTGTCTCTTGTGTTCCCAGACTGTGCCAAGGACTGGAGTGGATGATGTCCCGGCTGAAGATCAGATGATTTTTACTGACCTCTTTGCACAGACATTGCTTCAGCAGAGCTGTTCCAGTGGCAGATTGGTGGGGTGGATGTATTTATACTGAACTGATGGCAACTGTATTTTCTACATAGCTGCACACACACACACACAGAGACACACAGAGACAGGAGCTGGGAGCAGGCACAGGAGCCAAGGTGCACTTTGGGCCCCGGGCTGGGTTCCTCGGAGGACGCCTTCAAAGCTGTGACCAACCTTCTTTTCAAGCTGCCCCTCGGAGCAGTCGGGCCTTGGGCGTGGCGAGGATGAAGAGTGAGGAGGGAGCTTTTCATGTAGAGTTTCATTACCCCACTGTAGCCCTCTCTAGTGGAAGCTGCTGGCTTCATTATTCAGTAAATCAGCGAGCGAGTCACTGGCGTAGGTGTCAGCTCTGCAGTATTTCCAAGGTTGCCGATGTTACAAACGCAGAACTCTTTTCCTGTATGTGTACTGTACATATTTGTGTATATTTATACCTCAATCCTAGGTTAATTGCAGTCTGCTCAGAGCAGTGTGTAAAGCTGAATCAGTATGTTGGCAGCAGTACTAACCTGTGACACGGCCACGTCCCCGTGTCACCAGTCCCGTCCCTCTGTGTCTGTGTGGCTCTAATGTCAATCACACATTGGCTCTCCACAACCTGATAAACAAACTCTCTCTTCAGCCCATTGCTTGTTTTTCCACATGATGTTTTGATTAGGGAGGAGGCTGGAATGGATTGGGCCACAGGGATGGAGCTTTGAATTCCAGTGTTGGCAAACATTACAGATTTGCCCAAGAGTTTCAAATGAAATGGATTTTCCTCTTTTATTGTGGTCATCATTGGACTGGGTGATGCTGCAGGTCCTGCCCACTGCTCTCCTTCTCTGCTGTGCTGGTTGATTCAGGTCTGGCAGAAGTTCCTTTAGCTGTCTAAAAGGGAAAAGTATCCTTTTTTTCTTAACCAAAGAGGCACAAAAGTAGGTTTGAAAGTGTCACTGGAATCATACAAGTCAGACTCTAATGAAGTGTTTTTCAGAGGGAAAACTCTCTTTGCTGCATAAAATGTGCAGATACATCAATATGCAGGGGAGGGGGCTGCATGGGGACAAAGCAGATGACACTACTTGAAAAGCTCCAAGTGACCCATGTGAGTTGCAGGGCAGAATTTCTGAAAGCAGAACTCCCCTGCATGGTCCCAGCAGTGTGGGAACACTAGGATCACCCTTCCCTGCTGTAGCACCTGCTGGGCTGGCTGTCCCAGGCAGAGTGGTCAGAATTCCCACTTCAGAGGATGCAGGCAAGTGGGATGGTTGGAAATGTCAGGCTCCTCTGTGGGAGATGCATTGGGAATTCAGCAAAATGAAACAAAACTGTGTTTAAAATGTTCTTCCCTTTCTCAGCCCCCCGTGTCTCGTAAGGATGGAAAAGTCATTTTAAAGACATTTTAAAGCTTAGTTTGAACTTTTTAAGGTGCTTCTCTTTGGTTCTGGGATAATCTGGTCAGCTCCTGCCTTCCCACCCACCTGCCTCCCTGGGAGCACGAGGAGAATCCTGGGGAAAGGAGGGGAGGCAGCCTCAAAGTCTGTATTTAACAAAGGCAGGTAAAGAATTTAACTTTTTAATCTATTTTTGGTATCTCCAATGCTCCCTGGCTGGGGGATCTGCTGTCTTTGTTAAACATTAAGGTGTACATGCATATATCTCTAGTGCATGCACATAGATCTTGGTATTTAACTGGTGTATTGCAAAATGTATCAATGTTTGAAGAATTAACAATTTAATGCAAAGACTCTCTCAGTTTCTCTGACAGTATCTACAAAGCAACGAGCTCTGTGCACACTTGCATATGAAATGGAATTGTACATTTTCTAGTCTAAAAAAAAGAAAAAGCAGACTTGCTTCTAAACCCAAGTGTTTGGTTTTTGAGTCTTATGTCTTCCCTGGGCTGGCTCCACACAGGTTGGGTGAGCTGGGGGTTGGTTGGTAAGACAAGGAGTCGTTGCTGTTCCTGGTGGAGCAGGGTTGGGGTTTGTGCTGCCTGGCTGTACCTTTGTAGGAATTCTCTGGCAGGTGCTGCAGGTGTGAGTTGTGTTGCAAGCAGATGCTCTGTGTTTACACATCAGTTAAATTGGTTTTACTGTCTCCCTCCCCGTGCCACTTCCCCTTTGCTGAGGTGCTGAGGTTCACCTTGTCTTGGTTCCCCCGGTGACCACAGAGCCCCTCAGGGCCTGGGAGTGGCTGCACACCTCAGGACTGGCTGTCAAACGGTTTTCTGTGCCCTGAGGGGTGATTTATAATGCAAACCCTCGATTGTTTTCTGTGTGTTGGTCAGTGAACAGCCCGTGTTAGCCTGACTGCAAACGTGCCACAGGTAACTGTGAGCTTTCTGTGTCTTCTATGGTTTTGAGGGCAAACGTAGCCAGAATTCAGTGGTGGCTGATGCTTCCTGACACATCGTGCTGTTGTCCAGGGCTTTCGGGTTTTAAATGCTCATTTTCAGTCTGCGGGGATGGTAGGGGTTGTCAGCAGAGGTGACAATTCCAGGCTCACCTGGAGTAGTTGGAATAGTTGCTGTGATTATTCCAGACTCTCACCTGGAATGGTTGCTGTGATCAGTTCCAGACTCTGTGATCAGTTCCAGACTCTCACCTGGAATGGTTGCTGTGCTCAGTTCCAGACTCTGTGATCAGTTCCAGACTCTCACCTGGAATGGTTGCTGTGATCAATTCCAGACTCTGTGATCAGTTCCAGGCTCTCTGATCAGTTCCAGACTCTCACCTGGAATGGTTGCTGTGGTGGTGCTCTGAAGTGCACCTGTGTGAACTTGGAAATGTTTTAAATTTAGCCACTGAGAAGAGCAGCCAGACCTTTGATCTCTGAACCCCTTTGTGTTTTCTGCAAGTGCTCCTTGTTGACGGCTTTTTTCTTTTCCCTGGAGGGCAATTCCCATTTTTCTCCCGGCTCTGTGCATAGAAAAGCCAGGGAACTTTGCATCAATGCTGCTTCCACTCGGGGATTGTTGGGCAGGGATTGTCTTTCCCTGAGCCCTGACCTTGGTGTGTGATGCTGTTGTTTCACCCTCGGGGTTCTGCTGCCTTGGCTTCCAGCTGAAGCTCCAGCTTTGCCTTTGTTCTCCATGAAATTCATTCTTAGGAAAAGGGAAGGGCCTTAAAAATGGTTGTTGTAGCTATGCTGCAAAATGGCATTTTAGTAGCAAAAATCAATGGTCATATTTCAATAATCTGATACTTCAAATAGTTCTTTTGGTTTAGCAGCTCATCAGGTTGGTAAATCATCTGTGGAATATGCTGCCTCTGGCATCTGGGAATTACACAGGTCTTTAATTGTGAGGAGAGGTGGAAAATAAACTTGGGGAATGTGAACAGCTTCATTTTTTAATATTTTTTCCTTTTTGGAAGGCTGAGTAGCTGCTCTGCTGAGCACTGGGTAGGTGTGTGAATGGTAAATGCACCTGACAGGCACCTTCCACATCTCTGCAGCTCAAGTGCCTAAAACTAATTCCATAATCAGCTTTATTTCCTATGCTGCGAGTCCCATTCCCTCAAAATAGAGATATATATCTATAAAAGCATCCCAGTGTGTGGAAATGAGTGAATTTCCCCCTCCCTACACCCAAGTTTTAACAGGATTTGTGATAAATTTGTTACAGTTCTCCTGCCCCTGGCATTCCAAGCACTTCTCCATTTATCAGGCATCACCCAGTTTGCTTTGGGGCAGGAAATGCTGAATTTGTTCTTGTGTCAGGGTGGTTGGCTGGAATTCCTGTCAAGGGACTTTGTTTAAATAACTCAGTCCAGGAATCCTTGGCCTTGGAAAGCTCCTGGTGGCAGTGGTTCCTTCCTCGCTGGCTGGAGGAACATGAAGTTTGTCACTGTCAGACTGACTGGGTCTGCAAAAAAGTGGTTTTCAGCTGGTGAGGGTGAATGTGCAGAGCAGCCCTGAGTGCTGCAGGCCCGGGCAGGGCAGGGCTGATCCCGTGGCACCGGGAAAGGAAAATGTCCCTGCACTCTGGGCTAAGTCCAGATGTGACCTGGTTAGAAATCCAGATGTGACTTGACTATAATGTTGCAGTGAATATGTTAAATGGCCAAAAAAGATGAATTATAAGGGGCTGCCACTGGATCTTTTTATTTCATGTGTGAGAATCATGAGCAGGAATTCTTGCCTTGCCTTAAGAGGGCCTTACAGTGAATTTTTATATTGTAGCTTTATCCACAGTGGAGTCACTTTACTGCCCTGAGCCTTTTAAACCAGATTTTGGGTAAGGACAGAGCTGGGTGGGGTCTTTAAGCTTTTCCTATTTGTAAATGTACCAAACTTGGCTGAGACCAGAAATGCTGCTTTTACCTGGAGGGCTGGGAATCCTTCCTTGGCCATCTCAGTGTTCTCCTTGTCTGACTGGGGAAGGGCCAAGAAAAGCTGGGTTCTGTGGAGAGGTTAAAAAGTAAAAGCAGCTCAGACCGGGGGACCGGGGTGTGTGGCAGAGGAATGGGAACAGCCCCGGTGTCCCTCTGAACACCCCGCGTGTCCCTGAGCGCTTCCGCAGCCTCGGCTTTGCGCTCCGGCCCTGGCGCGGAGGAGCCGCTCGGAGCCGGGCTCTGCTCCCCGGAGCTGCCGCGGGGATCCGACCGCGCTGGCCCCGGCCCCTGCCCGGGCCCGGCCCCTGCCCCTGCCCGGGCCTGGCTTCCCGAGGCTGGGCTGCCCTTCCAGCCTGCGATCCCTGCGTGTAAAGCCGCGTGGCTCTGCCCAGGTGCTGTTACGGTGCCCGGCTGTTGTTTACAGCGGGGCCGAACATCCGCGTGTGTCCCCGGAGCGGGGTCAGGTTTCCTTTGATCGCTCGGACTTTGTACTTCTCTCTCTCCAGACTTTGTCAGCCGCCCCAAAGAAACGCAGCCAGGACGTGGCTAATGCTGAGACTGCGAGAAAATTTCATTCCAGAACGTATAAAATTATGGCTTCAAATTAATCGCAAGCCTTGGGAGAGCTGGCAGCTCCCAGCTGGAGCACTCCTGTGTCTGCACTCACACGTGGGTATTAAAGTCATTTAGCCAAAACATTTTATAGAGCTATTTATTGTACTAAAGGAGAACCAGGATTCTATTAAGCAACTTTTTTTTTTCCCCCTGAAATTTGATCAGAGCATTCCTTGAATTGTTTCCCCTTTGCTGCTTTCTGTCTTTTAAACTCTGGTTTTCGTGTAGCTGAAGGGAACTCGTTCCGTTCTCTTAATTCCTGTTGAAGTGGAACAAATACAGATATTTCTGGAATTGGGCTGAGGAGCTCTGTACCATCATATTTATGCATTTATAGATGATGTCAATTGCTAATTCTTTAAAACCTACCAGTATTTATAATTTTGAGTTGAAAACACTTGTCGAAATGTGCCTATTTGCATTAAACTTTGTGTGTGTGAGTTGCAGTGAAAGTTTTGAAGCAGATATGTGATTTCTGACATTGTTTTGGGGGCTGTTTAGGTGTTTTGGGGGTGAAATGTGCTGTTCTGCCCAGCCTGTGATGGGGAGTTTGTTTGGGGAAGTTTGTTTGGGGGAAGTTTGGTGAAAAGTCTGTGCTGGTTGGTGTCAAGAATGGGAATTAAAATGACTGTGAAATGTTGTTTTTCTGTTGGAAATGCTGAATCCCAGGAATGTGCCCCTGTTCCATACCCACATCTCCCACACGGGTACCTGTGAGTGCTGGGGGGTCACAGGAGACTTCTTAAAAAGCAAAAGGGCTGGAGCCAAAGCTGAGTTAGGGGATAAAATTCCCAGTTTCGAATTCACGGACTGGGCGCGGCACTCAGCGCCCCGGGCTGGGTGCCAGGGCGGGGTCGGGCACGGCTTGGGTTCGGTGTCCTTGGAGGACTTTTCCAACCTCGGTGATCCCAGAGCTGAGCCAGGCGCTGCTCCTGCCCAGCTCTGCAGCCCCGCGAGCCCCGGGCCTGCTGGGTGGGGGTCTGGGCTCCCGGGGTCCCTGCTGGGTGGGGGTCTGGGCTCCCGGGGTCCCTGCTGGGTGGGGGTCTGGGCTCGCGNGGAGCGCCCTGGCACAGTGGGAGGGGTCCCTGCCCAGGGCAGGGGGGTGGAATTAGATGATTTTAAGGTCCCGTCCAACCCAAGCCAGTCCGGGCTTCCACGATCCTGCTGGGACATTTTTGTGGTGGGTGAAGGAATGCTGAGCTGCCTTAAAGCCAGGTCTTTTCCTGCCTTTCCCTCTTAACTCCTTTATTCCTTGACTTGGATAGAACTTCCAAAAACAGCTGTTAGTTTTCCCTGGAATCCAGTTAAATATAAGGTGACTAAAAAAGGAGCCACCATTATTGCACATGATTTTTGTCTGGTTTAGCCCAGCTGTGCATTCCTCAGGCCTTTCCACCTGGTGTATGGAACTGTGAATAGGCTTTTTAACAGAAAATGTTACTTTTTGGCTCTTCCTCTCCAGTGTATAAAAGTTAAGACTGCTGAGTTCTCCTTCATCATCTTTTTTTAATTAATACATTTAAAATTCATTTAATAATTAATACTTCCTTGATGCTGTTACCACTTTTTAAATTACAGGTTGTGTCCTTACTCTCTTGTTGCAGCCTGCATTGAGTTATTCTGAATATGTTTTTATTACAATATGGGGATGAAATAGATGCAAAGCTACAGAATAGTCAACAATATGGACAATAAATTAATTCTTGTCATTAATTTTTCAGTTCTGCCTTGGTTTTTGCTTTCATTCTTCAGAACTGGAGGGCTTTTGTTCTTCAAATATGTGTGTGTATATATATGTAGGCAACTCATGGGATCATGTAAAGAGATGCAGATTTCCTTGGGCACTGTGAAAATTGTCTGAATTTTTGTACAGAAATAAAGATTTAGTGTAAATGCTGAAGAGTTCTGAGGGAGGGCCTTGTGCTGTGGGCTCCTCCGATGTCGTGTTCTTACCTGTGTGTTTGGCTTTGCCAACTGAGTTAAGGGGTGGAAATCAGAGCTGTGTTAGCAACAAATAACCCAAACTGTCTGTGTGGAGTTGGCCAGGGAGTTTCTTGCAGATCCACCGTGCCTGGGATGCCAGAGGTGCTGCAGTGACCAGCTCCAGCTGACCAGGGAGCCAAGTCCTGAACTTCGCTCCGTCTGCAAATCTTCCTGAGGAATCCCAATGTCTGAGTTGTCCTGCAGGGATGGGGACTCCACCACTGCCCTGGGTGGCTGTGCCAGGGCTGCACAACCCTTTCCATGAAGAAATTTTCCCAAATATCCGATTTAACCCTCCCCTGGCACAGCTTGAGCTGTTTCCTCTCATCCTCTCCCTTGTTCCCGGGAGCAGAGCCCGACCCCCACCTGGCTCCAAACTCCTTTCAGGTAAGTTGTAGGTAAGAACAAGGTCCCCCCGAGCTTCCTTTTCTCCAGGACAACATCCTGGAGTGCTGACAGAGTTCTCCATCAGTGTGGACCATTCCTCAGGGAGGACAGGAACAGGGAGGAACAGCCCTTCTTCACCATCCTGCAGACAAGGCCAGACTGAATCCAGGCACAACAATTTTCCACCACCTGCTGAGATCATTAATTCTTGGTGTTTTTAAGAGAATGACGGAATAATGTATCAACTCTGCCTATTGGGAAGTTAAAAGATTCTCTTTTAACTGAGATAAGGTGAGGAAATCCCATTCTTGCAAGATTTTCCTGCCAGGAGCAGCAGCAACCACTGTTCCATGCCGAGCCCAGGGAAGGAATGTCAGGGTGGCTGGAGGAGGGTTGGAGGATATCTGGGCCTCAGCTAATTTGAGATTTAAAATGAAGCCTTATTTCTGCTTTTCTGAAAGCAAGAAGCCCCTCAGGATTTTGACCATTGGGTTTTTCCTCCCCTTTCCTCCTCACAGCCCTGGGGAAGAGACAGCCTTGGCTCACTTTGTCAGGAGGGGTCTCTGCCCGGCAGTGACACAGACTCTGGGATGTGGCTGGGATTTGGGGAGGCAAAGGGAACAAAGCCGTTGTTGTTGTTGTGTTTCCTGGTGGTGGGCACAGCTTTGCTGAGGGCCCTGTGGTCCCCTCCCACCCGTGGCAGATGGCAGGGCCGATACTCCGGGCGCGCGGCGCAGTCGGGCCCATCTGCATCCCAAACAAGCGCTGGCGCGACTGGAGCTGCTCCAGGAAGGTTAAAATTATCTCCACTTCCCTGCTCCCCAGCCTGGACCCAAACCTGGAATTATTGTCCATTTCTGAGCACAGAGAGTGGCTGGGCAGTTGGTGTTCCCATCCTGCCAGCACTTCCCAAAGATGCTGGGAAGGATTCTTGTGGCCGTCCCGTGCAGGGCCAGCAGCTGGATTTGATGATCCTTGTGGGTCTCTTCCAAAGCAGGAGTTGAAGCTCTATGAATCTGTGATTTCTTGCTCCTGCTCCCCCTCAGGCTGCTCCCTTCCAGGGAGGCCAGATGGGGGCAGGATCCTCCTTTTCATTAGCAAAGAATTCCAATGAAAAGAGTTTTATTTTGCTACATCCAAGGGAATGAAAATCTTCAGGCCAGTGCAGCCACTAAAACAAATCCCCTCCTTCCCTTGCAGTATCACAATCACTTGTGTGGGGCTTGGGGAAATTGTCACAACACTGCTGTCACACAAGGCAAACGAGGGAAAGCTTTGCATGTGGAGCAAGGAATCACAGAATCAGTGGGGTTGGAAAAACCCTCAAGATCATGGAGTCCAGCCATTCCCAGCACTGCCCCATGTCCCCACATGCACACAGCTGAAATCCCTCCAGGGATGGGGACTCCACCTCTGCCTGGCTGGAGAAGCCTTTCCATGAAGGAATTTTCCCCAGTATAAAACCCTTTCCAGAAGGAATTTTCCCCAATATCCAGCCTGAGCCTCCCCTGGCACAGCCTGAGGCCGTTCCCTCATCTTGTTGCTGCCCTGCTCTGGGGTTATCCCTGTCCGGTCTCTCCCATCCCAGCTGTTTTTGCAGACCATCATCCTTCCTCTGCACCATCAGCTGAATGTGCTGCTAAAACCTCAGTCACCTCTGAGCCCGGGATGGAGTAATTGAATGATCTGTTTCACAGACCAGTAACGCCCTAAAGTCAGTTTTTATCTCTGAGGAGGAGCTTTTATCACAGTCACAGCAATTCCACGCTGTTTTGCTAGGCTCCTGCCGTGCCTGGGACAGTCTAGCTGTAGTCTTGCCTTAGTCTATCCTGTTTCTGCTTTTAAAAAAATCCTCCTTCAGTAAATTTGACATTTTTCTGTTTTCTGGTATTCTCCACAGTGAAGGGATGGGTTGTTTTTACACAGAAGGTTTTGCTGGCTGTCAACAGCAGGAAAATTGTGTCTGTGTAGGAACAACTCCATTCAAACCTGAAAATTATTTACTTGGTTTGCAATGCCACAGCCAAAAAAATTCAGTACACAAAAATATTTGTTCCATGTTTGTTGCTCAGAAATCTGTGGATTAACAACACCTCTGCAAGAATTCAACTGAGTTTTTAACCTTTCCTGTGCTTTTCAGCAAAGATATTCTTGCCAGGGAGTCTCCAGCACTGAAAAGGTTCAGCGTGGTGTAACCTGTATTAGATCAACACTGAATTTTCAGGTTGTGAAGGGAATTATTGCATTAAACCATCCCAATCCTGACGAGCAGACACCGAGGACGTGCTCAAGATCCATCACAAGACATTCCCAAAGGGAAGGTGAGTTGTGTCCTTCCCTGGAAAAACCAGTGTGTCCATGAGCATCTCCTTCCTGGCATCCCTGGGCTGATGGACCTGCTAAAGGCTGTGGAGCTTGGGCCATCCCTGCCACAGCCAGGGCAGTTCTGCAGCTGCTTCTGTCCCTCCACTGTCATTATCTCGCTTTATAAAAAGCCCCATGAAGTCATCAGGAGTTCAGCCTCCCATGGAATGGTTTTCAAAGAAATGAGCTGAAAGTCTGCCAGGCTCTTGGAAATGAAAACTCTTTAATGAATAAAGGTTTCTTCCCTGTTGATCTCTTATTGTGGAGAAAAAGTGCATTAAGAAGCCTGGATCATTTTGGGCAGATGAAGGAGACAGAGGTGAAGAATCGATGTGAGGCTGTGCACAGAGGTGTGTGGGGCTGGGGAGGGACTGGGGAGGGACTGAGGGCACCTCCAGCCTTTGTGGTGTGAGGGTGAGGGCAGGACCACAGCTTTCCTCAGCAAAGGTCTAGAGTTAATCACAGAATCCCAGAATGGTTTGGGTTCAAAGGGACCTAAAGATACCCAGTTTCATCATCCACAGGCAGGGACACCTTCCACTATCTCAGGCTGCTCCAACCTGGCCTTGGACGCTTCAAGGCATCCAGGGGCAGCCACGGCTTCTCTGGGCACCCTGTGCCAGGGCCTCCCCACCCTCCCAGCCAGGAATTCTCAGTTCCCAATATCCCATCCATTCCTGCCCTCCGGCAGTGGGAGCCATTCCCTGTGTCCTGTCCCTCCATCCCTTGTCCCCAGTCCCTCTCCAGCTCTCCTGGAGCCCCTTTAGGCCCTGGCAGGGGCTCTGAGGTTTCCCTGCAGCTTCTCTTCTCCAGGCTGGACAGCCCCAGCTCTCCCAGCCCAGCTCCAGCTGTCCCTGGGGTGAGTTAGTCAGGTGAGGTCCCCATTCATGTCACTGGTGGAGAATCAGTGGGATCAGTTCCGTTTGCAGAAGTTTCTGGGGCTCCTGCAGGTTGCCCCACTGAGGATGTCTCCTAGGAGAGCATGGCCCAGTGCCAAGTGATGAGGGAGGTAATTTGTGATGTTACTGTGATTGATTGTCCCTTTATGGATGCAGTGGCAAAGAGGAGTTTTATTGTCTGGAGCCACTGCAGAGCAGTGGGAGCCCAGCGGATTCCTTGTGGCTGCTCAGTGCTGTTAATAATAGTGCAGAGAAGAATCACTCCTGGTGGCTGTTGTGCTGGTGACCTTAGTGCTGTGTGAGTGACCTTTCACAGAGCATTCTGCCCCTGGGAACTGCTGCTGCAGAGTATTCCTGGCCATGGCCAGCGAGCAGTCTTAATATTTTATGGACTACTGCAGGTTGTATTTCAGGATATGAGATACCGCCCCAGCAATGCCAGGCAGGAATGTGAAGCACATTGCCTTTCCCCCCGGTTTTACAGTCAGAGGTGTTTGAACCTTTCATATAAATATGTTCCTTTTAGATCAGCAGAGTGAGAGAGAACATTATTTTTAAAGTCTCAGACACAGGTGGCAGTTTGCTAAAGGCTGTGACATCAGACATGCTCTGGCTCAGCATCCTTCAGGGAGAGGAGACTGAGGGTGCATGGATTGTCTGTTGAGGGAAGATTGGGTTATTCTTGGATTTCTTGAGGAGATTCATGGAGCTTTGATCTAAATCATGGCCTTCTTTTGCAGCAGCTTCTGTGATCTTTGGATGCAGCCTATGAACTGCAGGTTTGATTTCCCATGCACTGTGGGAACCAGGCTGCAGTGTGGGGGAGTCAGAGGGGCTCAGAGGGAGAGGGACCAGGAGGTAGAGAGGATCATGAGGCCATCTCACTGGAAATGAACCCTGCACTAATTGGAAAACCCTTGGAATGGGGAAGAGGGAGAGTAGCACTTTCCTTCTTCTGCCCAAGGAGAAAAAGGTGAAAATGACTCAATCACAATTTTGTCTCAGTCACACCTTTGTGTTCAGAGTTGTTTCTCTCTTGGGAAGAAAGCATTTCCTTGGTGGAAAAGGGTATGGAGGCCTAGGGAGTAAATACTGGATTTCTTGTCTCTGTTCTCACACAGGGCATGAGGCTCTTTCAGCAGTATCAGGGCAATGGCTGAAGTGCAGAAGGCAGCAGAGGTGACTGCGGAGTGAAGGTGACGCTCTGATCACGGTTTCAAAGGGAGTGCCCAGCCCTGTCCCCCCATCCCAGAGCATTTACAGCAGGGAATGCCTCTGGGGTGTAGCTGTGCTAATCCATCCCTTTGCTGGTGGCTGCTGAGGTGATGTGGAAAGCTGGCAGGGCTGTACAACACCACGTGAAATCTTCCTGCTGCTGGGCTTTGGTAGAAATGTAAAGACCTATGGGATGATCTGAGCGTGCTCTGGGACAGAAATGAACCTGGCCTGGGTTATGGTTTCTCCATAAATTGTTTCATGGTTTCTCCATAAATTGTTTCAGCTCAGTTCCACAAGAAACCACAACTCTGCTCTAAATTCCCTGCAAGGAGTTCAGTGAGAAGGCAGGGGAAGGACACAGGATTTGGAAACCAGGAAAATGTGAGGCCAAGTGGAGCTGGCCCATTGAGAGGAAACTGGGACGTGTCCTCAGAGCAGCAGCAGTCTGGGTGCTGAGGTGGGCCAGTGGGCACCCGAGGGGGAGCACCAAGGAGGAATTGTATTTCCTCAGCAATAACACACCCTGGGGAGGGGAAGCAGCAGCAGAGCAGCGCAGTAAACCAGGCTGCTCCCAGCCCCACCCAGCCTGGCCTTGACACTTCAGGGATGGGACAATCCTAAACACATCAGTCTGCTTAGACAATAACATCTCTCCCTGGAGCTGCTGCAATGATTTGCAAAATGGTGCTAATAATGAAAAAGTTTGTCTTTAAAAGATGAAAGAGCTGTGTTATCTTTACTGCAGAGTAGTGAGGCAGAGGCTTGTCCAAAGGGACAAGTGTGGGACACAGGGTAAGAGCAGAAACTCTGGCTGCCCATCAGGGCTTTTCATTGGCATTTACAGCTGATATTTGTACCTCTGTTCTAAAAATATAAAAGTTTATTTGTCTTATAAATAGCAGGAAGAAGAAAAGATTTGAGAAGAACCTCACATTCCTTTCCTAGTTTATAGTAACTTTAGTTAATACTCCAAAACCTGAATATGTTGGGCTGGGTGCTGTATCTCAGCTTCCCCCATGAGCTCCCGTTAGGAAATCTGACCAATACAATCAGAGCTGGCTTTGAATTCCTGAGGAGATTTGCCTTTGCTGTATCTTCTTTCTGATGAGCACCCATGTCTAAGACCCCGTGGCTGCCTTGGGAACATTAGTAGAGGAGATAAATTAGGCTGTTTGACATCATCTCGTGGATAAATATTTTCTTTTCAGATTCTCAAAGGCTCTAAGTAAAGAACAGGGGAGGCTGTGACAGATGCTGTCATGTGAGGAGACCTCTCCTCATGCCAGTGGCCCCAGTGAATATCTTGTGTCGTTATACAGGATCTTTTACACTGATTTTATATCTTTGGTGTTGAAGGGTTTAAATATTAACCTAATTTTAAGTTTCTACAACCAGCTGGAGGTGCATTTGTTCATGTGATTTCTCTTTGTTTTAGCAAATCTCATCATGAAAAAAATTCACAAATATTTGGTACCTCGTTCTTCTTCTCTTCAGTTTGGGTTTGTTTGGATTTTTTTTTTTTTTTGCTACTTTGAATCTTCTTTTGATTCACTGTTTGAAGTATTCTGGTGAGACACTTTCAATACTAAAAACTTTGGGCAATTTGATCAATGAGGCCACAGTTCCTTCTCTGTCCACTGAGAAGCATGAAGAGAATTTTGGTTTCATACCACTATTCCTTTATTCCCCCTCTTCCAGCAGTCTTTGTGAGCCACAGCAGCAGTGAGTGGTTGGCTTACACACCACACAGCCACTGCCTTGTGCTGCTCCTCAGCCCATGTCAGCCCGTCAGCACCAAAAAATAAACCTGAGGATAAGGGGATCTTCTCCCAGCACTTGGATCCACTGCCTCCAAGTAGGATTTGTTATGATCTAACACTTTCTATTAATACTTTGAGTAAGAGGATGAGCAGCACTGGAGTAAAGTGGAATTCTTGTTAGAGTATGTATCCTTCCCTAAACACCTTTTTGTCTGTAAGCCCAGACCCAGTCCCTGACAAGGCCTGTGCTCCCAGCCTGGTTTCATCCAGAAGAAAAATGATTGGCCAGCTGTGAAAAGGGAGGGGGCAGAGAAATAGATGAATATTTAATTTGAAGACAATCATTTGTGTTTGTCCAATCAAGCCCTTCCTAATTTTTGGTAAAAGTGCTCCCCACAGGATTTCCATCCATTAAACCAAAAGGTGCTGGGCAGAGGAGCCTCGCAGTGAGGAATGGTGAAAAGAATGAGAAGGAACTCACTGATGGTAGGTTAAAAATAGATGTGGTGGCACAAACATGTATTTAAATGTCCTTTTCCAATGATACAATGCTTGTTAAGCCCAGGTGCTCCATTGGTTATGTCAGGAGGTTAAATATAGCACCTGGATGTCAGGACATTTATCCATCATGGCCTGAGCGGCTCCTGTTGGATGAGCAGTGATCAAACTCGATATTTAAATAAGTTAAGTACTAGAAAATATTTTAAGCATTAAAGTTTTGTGATTGAAATGCAAAACAACATCTTTTTCTTCCTAAGTACCTTTTCTACCTAAGTTCTGCCTTCAGTTCAGAACTGCTGAGCATGTGCTCATTTGTGTGCTGTGGATAAATCCAGCCTGGTGTGTTAACCTGGGGCAGAGCTGCCAGGTTCCACCTAGGGCACAGTGAATGCTTTTGAAATATTTGTTCCCCAGAAAGTCAAGTTCATGTTCTCACAACAAAGTCAAAAGCTGGACTTGATCATCTTGGAGGTCTTTTCCAGCCTTAATGACTCTATGATTTTATGAATATTCCATCAGAAATCAGAGACATAAAGTTTGACAACAAAGCAATTAAAAAAAAGGCATGTTATCCATTATTATTCCCTTTACCTCACACATTTAGAACAGGGAGGTTTGGAATGCCCCTCCCTGGAGGTGTCCAAGGAATTCCTGGAGATGGCACTGAGTGCTCTGGGCTGGGGACAAGGTGGGGTCAGGCACAGCTGGGACTCCATGGGCTGGGAGGGCTTTTCCCACCTCAGTGATCCTGGGATTCTCCTTGCCCACACAATGGTGAGAGTTTTGTCAGAGCTGTTCCTTGAGATTTGGAGCTGAAGGAGCAAAGCAGGAAAATGCAGGAACTGAAATATTTTCTCAAGTGACCCAAGAGCACCCTCCTCCCCTCTTTGTGCTCTGATGCCAGAACAAAAATCTTACGTTCAGCCTAACTTTTCACCAACAATCCTCTTGGTTCTTAACCCCCTTCTGTGATTTCCAAGGGTTATTCCATGCTTTTTTCCAGCCCTGACCTGTGCTGCTGAAGATCTGCCATGTTTCACACCAAGGACAGCTTCATTTTAGAGGAAGAAAAAGTGATGCTGGCATCCTGCATGTGATTTTAGCCTCGTTTAGTGTCTTTCTAAATAAGATATGGAACAACAGTTTAAAATGGTCTGAAGGGGATGTTCCAGTAACACAGAGGGACAAATTGTTTGCAGGAACTTCCAGGACTGAGCTGGAAATGACAACAATCAATTACAAGTTCGATAAAGAAAGTTGTCCCTTCATTAAGGTTTGTTATTGCTAATGAGGATGTCATGGTTTGCATCCAATCTCCTGAGAAGCAGCACTTGGGAGGAAAAGGAGCCTGGGAGTTATTTCTGGAATGCACACACAGAACCTGGATCAGAGAGCAGCAGGTTACACTGAGGTTGCTCTCAGGAGACTCCATCAACACCTTGTGTTAACTTCTGGACAATTTCAAAAGATGTTAAGAAAGTTAAAGAAACAGAAATCAGATTAAAGGGGAAGGACTGCCTGGCAAAGCAAAATGCAGAGTAATTGAAAGTGGCTTGCCCAAAGGAGACAGGGAGGGGTCTGCAGCTCTGGGCAGATCTAAAATACTTGGCAGTAGTGAATGAGATATGATATTTCATCTGGATATAAATATGAACTTCTGGAAAGAGTTAAGGAAAAAGATGTCTCTCAAGGGCTCCTGACAATTATTGAATTATGTGATCTAGCATGTGGAAAGGGGTTATTGTAGATATTGGCTTTGGAATGCATCTCCTTGAAGAACCAAAGTCAGCTCTATTTGTCAGTCGAGTGATCACCTAAGAAGTCAGGGCTGTTATCATCACCCAGGTTCTGCTCCATACATCACAGCATTCTTGACCTTCCAAAATACCAGGGTGCTCCCCTGTCACTTAATCTGTTTATCAACTCTTCTTAGACCTCCTTCACCAGGCACATTGGCTCTTTGTTGGGTTCCTTCCTTGCAGTCACTTTTCACACATGTTCCTGGGGCTGTGTGTTCAGCTACCAAAACTTTCATAAATGATAAAAATATTGACGTGCGAATCGCATCAAGGTGAAAAAGCACTTCAGGTGTACTCCCATGACATTAAAGACATGTTTACACTAAAAATGTAGTTTGCACTGTGGACTCCTCAAGTTCAGGGATTCTTGAATTTGGATGGTGTTTACTCAGGTACATTACAGGAATGAAATTGCCTCCATCAGTTGAAATCCAATGTTATTAACAGCTCTGATAATGTTTTCTCCACTGGATCGCTCCCTTGGGTTTGCCCATCTCAGCTGAGCCCTGGTGCAGTGTTTTGGGTTTCCTGAGGAGCACGGAGGTGCCCAGCTCCCTCTCCCTGATGGTGCTGAGAACAGGTGGCCTCCTCCGGGGTCACCAAGTATATTTAGGGATGAAACTCGAGCGGGCTGGAGCCAGATTGGCCGCGTGGGCCACACACGTCATCGGGAGCCGCTGAGGCCACTCGCTCTCACCAGTGCTGCTCAGGAGGGAGGACTGGAGAGCCTTTGCTCCAAAGGATATTTACTGGATGCTGCTGGTAAGAACTTTTTAAATGCATTTCACTTCTAATCCTTAGGAGAGGATCTTGAGCTGCTTCCCCATGGTGTAGTTTTCTGGGAGTAGTTGTCGTGCTTTGCCCATGGAAGTCAGGTTTTCTGTCTGGCTGCAGATTGGAGGAGGAGCAGAAGACCTGGAGTGGTGTTTGGGAGTCTGACTGAGGGTTATAACAGTGATGGGTTGAAGAGATTGTGTTTATATGCAAACCTTGCTTCTTGAGTCTATTCATACACCCAGGCCTACTGTTTCATGTGATTTGTCACTCGTTATATGAGTTATTCTCAATTTATTTTAATAGTTGACAATAGCAGTTTTTTCCAATTAATTTTCTGGCCAATTTCCTCAGCCCATTGGGACTAAAAAGGGCCAGTATTCCATGTTCCTATATTTAACCTGCATTACTTGACTTCCCTTGCCTCAGAAGGAATTGCAGTTTAGCCAGCTAAACACAACTGCCCTGTCAGTTGGCAGGATTAGCTTACACGGCAAATATCCCTGGACTCAGGAGCAGCTGTTCCAAAGCCTCATCCCCTCCCAACATTAGAAACAGGGCTGCAGACTCTGGTGGAAAATTGTAGCTTTGCCTCACAGCGAAATCAGTGTGTTAATTAATTCGTTCAAAGGTTCTGACACTAATCTGTGCTTTGTACTTCAGCCAACTCTGTGGATTTTCATCTTTTCCAGGTCTGAAGAAATAGAGAGAAAAAAGCCACAAGAGTCTGAAAAAAACCCAAAACCCACAGCATCTGGATAGGCTGATGCTGGGAAGACAGAAATTGCCTCATTAACCTAAGGTCACTTAAAAAAATATTTACAGTATTTTTCTACATTCTGCTCTTACTTATGAATGAATATAGAAGAATGTTAAACTCCCATTCAAACAGGAGCTTGAATGATAAAATGAAATAGCACAGAATAGTCACAGAGAAAAGAAAAACTCTTAAAATAGAAAAACTCTTCAAATATTTCTGTTGTAATGAAAGTATCACATCATGTTTCAAGAGATCTCTTCTTTTTTACTTTCACTGGGTTCCAGTGTTGGTGTTTTAACTACTGGAATGAAGTGTTTGCCCAAAACTGTAATTTATATCAGTATGTTGAAACTCAATCCAATGTTTTTTCATAACAGTCCAAGTAATGCCAGATCCCAACTTTATTTTGGGTCTGACTAGTTACTAACCACGACCCCAAGTGCTTTATGAGCTTGACTTGCACCTTCTCATGGTACTTTCAGTCATGGGCTAATACTGTTTATTCACATTTTCACCTGCTGCGTGACCAGTGAGTGGGGGAGAGACAGAAGCAAACCCTCAGAATGGAGGAAGAAGAATATGAGGAAGTGGTGGAGGTAAGAAGAAAATGAGAGCAGAAATGTTTGTTTGCTGCCTTGTGACTGAATACATTAATCACCTTACTGAGGCTGCTCGGGAGCAGAGGTTGCTGTTTGCTCTCTGCAGATTAGGGGATGATTAGATATCTATTAAATGGTCTCATCAGTAAAACAACAACAACAACAACAACAACAACAGTTGCTCTCGGTGGAGCAAAGTCTCCTGGTTCCTGCCATAGTTTCTCAGTTTAAATAAGGACTGGAACCATCCCACACTCCCAGTGCGAGGTTTTCTGATTACTCCCTGCGTAATTATAGATGCACTGGGCCAGTTCTTTTCCCTCCTGGCTTGCCCTCTGTCACCCAATCCATGCTGGAGAAGATGACTTTGGAAGCCTCTTTCTAGCCCTGCCTCTGCAGAAATGCAGCAGCTTTGTGCCACCAGGGGACCACAAACCAATTTAGCCAGAGATATCGCAGAGACAGAGCCAGGTTTAAGTGACAGGACAAGGGGGGAGGACTTTAAACTGCCAGAGGGCAGATTTAAATGAGGTATCAGGGAGAAATCCTTCCCTGTGAGCTGGGGAGACCCTGGCATAGGGTGCCCAGAGCAGCTGTGGCTGCCCCTGGATCCCTGGCAGTGTCCAAGGCCAGGCTGGAGCACCCTGGGGTGGTGGAAGGTGTCCCTGCCCATGGCAGAGGGTGGAATAGAGGAACTCTGAGGTCCTTTCCAACCCAGGGCATTCTGTGATTCCATGATTCTGTGTCCACGGAGGTGCATCATGGATTAATTTGCCAGTAGGTCATTTAAGCTCACAGTTGGATGAATTATTTAGTCTCAGGAAACTGAATAAAAAATTCCCCAGGAACTGGGCAATTTACAGCTGGAGCCAGCGGAACAAGGACTGTGCTGTTGAAACAGTACAGGAAATTAACAGTGTGGTCTTACTTGTTGTCTTGCTACTACTCTGAAGTTAACTTATGTGTTACGAAATACACAAACTCTTGTCAAATATCACTCGGTGTCTGAGGAAAAGAACAAGAGTCTAAGTATAAATATAAACATCCTACAACTCATTGCCACCACAATGTGTTCAGCAGACTGTCGATTTCAGGTGGTGTGAGGTCACTGCCAGCTTTCTGTATCTCAAATAGTGAATGAATTAAAGCCAAATGATCTGCCAGTCGGATTAGTTAAATGCATTTTGCAAAGTAAGTGTCAGCTCATAAAGTCCATTTTAAAGACATTTTACTAGCTAGCTACGACACCAACCCTTCATTAAATTTATTACCATGTTACTTGTAATTGCCTTTACGCTTCCCGTGCATTTTGTGCTCTCTGTAATGGATATTTATTTCCACTCATTGTTTATTTATTCCAGCAGGAGTTATGGTGTTTTTTGTTCACACAGCCCCATTTCATACTTTGTTTTTAATTTTCAATGACCACCTTGCTGTAACCACATCCCTTGGGCTGAGGAGGCACTGCTTTAATAGCTTCCCTTGGGATGCTCGTGGTGAGATGTTAAATAAAAGAGGAACAACAGCATCTGGTACAATTTTACGCCTTTCCAGAATTTTCTTAACTCTTGCATCAATTCAAGATTTTAAACCTATGAGTTCTATCAGAAATTCATCTTCTGAAAGAGGATGGTCATTGAATATTGAGCGGCTGAGGCATCACCAAGGATTTTAAAACGATATTTTTTAACTTTCTCTGGAATTAGGAGCCATTACTTGAGCCGTGTCTGTCTTGGGATGTGCAAAATTCTCCAGTGAGTGATACAAACTTTTGCTGCTGAGGGACTTGAGGTTTTTTGGAAGGTTTTGTAGAGGATTTTGCAGGGCCGTTTGTGGACGGTTTTGTAGAAATTTTGTGGAAGATTTTGCAGAGGGATTTCTGGAACGTTTTGTAGAGTTTGTGGGAGGTTTTGTAGAAAGTTTGTGGAAGGTTTTGCAGAGGGTTTTGTGGAAGATTTTGTAGAATGTCTGAGGAAGGTTTTGTGGAAAGTTTTGTGGGAGATTTGTGGAAGATGTTGTTGAAGGTGGGTCCAGCATGGAAATCACCTCAGAACAGCCCAAAATGTCGCAGCTTGGGAAGTACAGCTTGGTCGCTTGAACTAACTTTGAGGAAGAGCTCTGAGTAAGGCTCTGAAATTTTAACAACAAATTTTTTAGGTTCAGGAGGTTTTCCGTTCCCACACTTGCAGCAAGCGACCCCGAGCAAATACATCTGAGGAGATTCTCCAACATAAAACCCGCATTTGCCATTTTCTCTGCGTGCAAGCGAAGCACACCCCACACACAGCGGGTGCTGTTCCTGCAGCAAAGTCTTTTAAAAACTTTTTCCCGTCATTTCCGAGCGGGGCAGGTGCCGGAGGCCGGGAAGGCCCCGCTGCTGCCGGCGGCCCCCTCAGCGCGGCCGCCATTTGCGCGCGACGGCGCCACCGCGCGGCCGCGGGCGGGAAGGGCCGGACGGGGGATAAATTTTCCCCGAAATCCGACAAAATCCGACAAAATCCGACAAAATCCGACAAGAACCTCCCTGGCACAACCAGAGGCTGTTTGCCATTGCGCTGTGGGTTATTCCCTGCGAGCTGCCCGCTCCTGTCAGAGGAGTGAGAAGGTCCCCCCTTCCCAGCTCCCTCAGGGATTCTCCAGCCCCTTCCCAGCTCCCTCAGGAATTCTCCAGCTCCTTCCCAGCTCCCTCAGCCGCTCCCGGTGCTCCAGATCCTTTCCCAACTTTATTGTCCCGGCTGGGAAAGGATCTGGACTTGGTGCTCACAAAAAAAAGCCAAACTGGTGGAAAATTCAAGGACAGAGGGCTGCGGTGAGCCCGGGACGATCCAGGGAGCAGTGAGCGAGATAAACGGAATTACAATCCCACACTTTGGAGGAGCAAGATTTGGGGCTTTTTTGGGGAAGATCCCGTGGGAAACAGCAAAGATCCCCAGGGTGGTTGGGTGATCCTCCAGCACGATTTTCCCTGAGCTCGGTCCACAGTGCAGAAATCAAACAGCAGAAGGATGGTGTGGAGAACACAGAGCTCCTCTCTGGGGAAAATCACACAAAAAATGAAATATACTGAAGGTGGAAGCAGGAGCAGACAACTTGGGAGAAACTTAAAGACTTAAAACGTTACAAACTCTGTTCCTACATCCATGGGCAAAGTTCAGGTGGATTTGGCCTTCAAGAAAGGCAAGAAGGAAGATCCAGGGAGCCACGGGCTGGTCATCCTCACTTTGTTCTTTGGGAAAGCTGTAGAGCAAATCCTTTGCGAAGCTATTTTTAAACACATGAACGACATGAAGGTCGTGTGGAGAAGTGAACACTGAGTTATCAAGAGCAGTCTATGGCTGATGAACCTCATTAATTTTTCTAATGAGTTCACAGCTGCTGTGGACAAGAGGAGACCAGTGAAGGTTGTGTACCTGGGCTGCTTTAGGGACACTTCCCACTGTGGTTTTATCCCCAAATTTATGAGATGTGGGGGGATAGTGGGCAGTAAAGTGGGTGAAAAATCAGCAGGCTCAGCAGCAAAGTTTAACTGGCAGCCAGAAATTATTGGTGGCCTTGTAGGAACAGCCCTGAGGACAACATCATGAGTGTCACCAAACAAAAAACCAGGAAAAACTTGGGGTTTAAATGCTGATTCTTTTAATGTGGTCATCAGTGTCTTCTCTCTTGTGGGTAAAATTAGATAACAATCTTTCATTAGTTATTTGGACGATGATTAGTTAAGGAATGTATGAAATAAAAATCCAATCATTAATGCAAAATGTCAGCAAATATTCAGCATTACCAAATGCCTCCATCAGTACCTGTGGAATGCAGTCCTGTTTCTCCAGAAGTGTTTTAGAACAGTTTCACAGAAGCTACAATTTCCTGATCTGGCCTAACAATGATTTTTTTCTCTCTTTTTAAAAGTACTACATCGAGGAGACAGTAATTGAGGAGGGTGAGCCACACGAGGTAAAGGTCCCTGGCATGCTGCATGTACTGTATAGATGTAAATAATTAACATGGAACACTAAATTAGTGGGCTTTTGTATTCCGGGGTTTAATTTTTCACATTAAACACACAAATATCAGTGAACAATTGCTGCTTAATACTTTATTTCCTCTGCAAGACCCTGGTATGGGATGATCTGAGAACAGTTTACATGTATCAGTTCTGTTCCCTTCACCTTGTGTAATTTCACTGAAAAATTACAGTTTTGCAGATTTTTTCATTGTGTCACTGGTAACAAATATTTGGGTCACCAAGGAGTGATTGCCATGATTTGAAATTCTACTTCTAAAACAGATATAACCCAACTCCCTGCTGTGTTACCATGAAATATTCTTTATGGCATGGGGTTATGCAGAAACAGAAGTCATTAATTGTTTAATTCTTGGTGCATTTTCAGCTCTGTCTCATATTGATGCAAATAACTCTCAGAACTCTGAGCTTCATGAATTCCTTTTTTAAAAGCATTTTTTTTATAAAGCTAATTGATATGAAATAAAACCTAACACTTACTTGGGTGATTTTGGGGCACATTTTTAATTGTGATAATTATTTTTAGATGCTTTTTGTTAGAATCTTAGCATTAAAATTACTGCTTGCAGCATGACTGTGTTGATAAACGAGTGCATAAAGCATTTAAATTGATTGGGAATTGAGGCATCTTGAGCAGAGGCAGCTGGAGCTCCCCTCTCCCAGACCCTCTGGAGAATAATTCCACGAGTTTGATGCAGGAACCACACAGAGAGTTCAATCCTTGTGGGGTTTCTTTTAGGGTGGGTGAAGTAGGAAAAGTGTCCCTGACTTTCTGTCTCTGGATGAGGGCAGAGCATCCTTTCACCAGCTTGGGGGTGAAAACCACTTATCCTAACGAACTTTTACAGCTATTAACCAAGTGATTATTCAATTGTTTGAATCCCCAGGTGGTCACTGAGATCACTGAGACCATCAGCACAGACTACTCAGGCCCTGAGACCACCATCACCACCACCACCTACACAACCGAGCACACCCCGCCCTCCGGGGAGGATGCAGCCCCTCCCATCAGGAAGAAAACGATCCGGACAAAAGTGGACCCATCCAAGTTTTTGACACCTTACCTGGAACACAGCAATAAAATGAAGGACCTATTCAGCGAGGTGGGTTGTCCCATAGCTCTTATTTCTTGAGGAAATAAATGTTTTACAGGGATTTTTAAATGTTTTACAGGGATTTTTTAATAGTTTGGTTTTTTTTTTTTTTTTCCAAATAACTGGATTTCTCAAAACTAAGCTCACAGGGAGAATACAATAAATTAGAGGTGATTCAAATCAGGCTGAAGTTAGAGATGGATTTTTTTCCTGTTGTGTCAGATGGACTAAACTCAGTTGAGTAAAATAAGCAGAAGTGCAAATGTAAATGAATAATTTTAGTTTATATTATTGAATAATCTGCCCCAAATTCCTGTCCCACCCATATAAATATGGCAATAATTGCTAATACAGTTCTGCCAGGGCTCTGGGATATGTCTTAACTATTTTATCATTATTTTCTTCCAGAACAAGTACAAAGAAAAATTTATAAAAGAAAAAGGAAAGCCATATGCTTCCACAATTGATACCCCAGAAATCCGGAGGATCAAGAAAGTACAGGACCAGCTCAGTGAGGTGGGTAACAACTGCATGAGGAAAACAGTGTTCAGTGAGAAGAAGGAAATTAAATCTCGATTTTAAATGTTAGCTAAGAAGTGCTAATTCCAACCCAGCTGCTGGTGTGCCATGGCAGTGTGGCTGTACTGGTTTGGGCACTGCAGGCAGTGCTTGTGTGGGAATGGCCTGGGAGGTGGAGCTGCACTGCACAGGGTGGAGATTTCTGAGTATGCAGGGTGGAAGTGCTCTGAGGAAGAGCTCTGTGGTTACAGAAGGCACCACCTCTAACGTGGATCCCCGGCTCTTGAAGCTGTCCCAAAGCTGCATTTCTCCCTCACTGAATTCCATTTGCTTCCATGGGCTTCATTTCCAGGTTCACGCAGGTTCTGGGTGTATATAAAGTGTCAAAATGCCAATATTCTCATTTTTTTAAGAAGGGAAAACCAGTTTTGGTGTCGAATCAGTGAGTTCTGTTGTGCTCCAGGTTAAATATCGCATGGCTGGGGAAGTTGCCAGAACCATTTGCCACGTGGATGAAAAGGCCAAGGATATAGAACATGCAAAGAAAGTGTCACAGCAAGTGAGCAAGGTGAGTGACTTCTGACTTTCCCAACACTGGTGGATCACTGATAAAGAAAAATTTTGAGCTCAGGGTGCTAAAGCAATGTTTATCCAACAGTTTAGTAGCACAAGGAGGGATAACAGAGAAGTTGGTAAGGCAAATATAAATATAATCTTAAATACTTCCAGGTGCTCTCTTCAGATGTCACTGTTCTCAGATTTTCACTTTCAAAAAAATCTTTAGAGCAGGCACTTTATTCACAAAAGTAAACATATCTTTAATGGTAGAGTGACCATCATGCTGATCTTTCCTTCCAGGTTTTGTATAAACAGAACTGGGAGGAGAATAAGGACAAGTACCTGCTTCCCCCTGATGCTCCAGAGCTTGTGAATGCAATAAAAAACACAGCAATGTTCAGCAAGGTAAGAAAAAATTAATCACATGTCTAAACAGCTGGAGTGAAAGAAGCTTTCAAAGCCAGAACTTAATTAATAATGAGCATTCTGGCATTTTTCTTGTAGAAACTCTACACTGAAGACTGGGATGCAGACAAAACCCTGTTCTATCCCTACAATGACAGCCCAGAGCTCAGAAGGGTGGCACAGGCTCAGAAGACTCTGAGTGATGTGAGTATCAAAGCAGATATTTGCATGTAGGTACCAGGTGTAACCTGGGACAGGTCTTGGGCTTTGGTTAGATATAAAAGCATCACAGTGGAACAAGAAATAAAAGTGTCTAAGTGGGCACTGATGGCTCTGATAGTTGTGATGTTCCATAGAAAAAATGTACTTGATGTTGGAGTACAAAGTAGAGCATATAAAAGTACAAGTCCATGGGTAATTTGATGCTCTGGATTAGGAATGAATGAAATTAATTCATTAAGTCAGCAAGAAGACCTCGAGTATCTCCCCAAATTCACAAATTCTCAGGGTTGTCTCCAGGTCCAGCTCACTCTTGTGGGTCTGCAAATCTTCCTGTAAAATAAGAAAAATCAGGAACTGGTGGGACTGGGATTTAGATGCTGTTTAGATACAGAGAACTCTTTGAGAGGGGATTCCAGCTCCCACTCGAAAATTTCAGTGAATTTTGTTCAGAAGTTGCCTGGCAATACACAGATTGAAGAGTTCCTGCTGCAGAGGCTGTGGGCAGAACCACCCTGGTTAATGTGCTGCTAGCAGAGTTCAGTGCTGGCATGCCCAAGTAAATGTTTGTTTCTTCCATGCTTTCAGATTGTCTACAAAAAGGGGCACGATGAAAGAAAAGCTAAATTCACTTCTCTGCCAGACCCCCCTGAAGTGGAACAAGCCAAGAAGGTGACAAGGCAGCTGAGTGATGTGAGTAGAGCACACTGCCCAAACCTCACTCTGCAGGTAGAGAGGCACAAATGGACCTGAGGAAGGGAAAACAAAAAAAACACACAGAAGACCAAGTTTTGCTGGAGAAATTGGCACCAAGTTGCATAATCTTGTAAGGCAGAAGCAGGACTTTAACTCCATTCAGAGTTTAATTATTATTAATTTTTTAAAATTTATTTTGTTGTATATTGAAAATTATCTACTCATTAAGATTAGAGAGTTACAGTATTCACTTGTGGTGGAGAAACCACTAAGAAATTTGCACTGAACTCTTTCGGAAGGTAAAATAATTCATTTAGGCAAGATTTCTTTAATCTTATTTTCCCCTAGCTTAAAAGCTAAACTGTCATCAAGAAAATTTTAGAACATGTAAAAAAGGATCAATACCATAATTCTTTGAAATGAATAAAATTATAAGCTTTATAGGTATCTCCAAAACTATAAAATACAGGATTTTAAAGACTACTTTTGGCATATATGTTCTTTATCAGTGTTTAAAAGGCATTGCAGGAGTTTTATTTTTTATGGTGAGTAATGCAGCTGTGACTGAAAATGCACCTGGAACAATGAGTCACAACTCAGGCAGGTGTTTTGTTATTAGACAAACTCTTTAAACATTTGATACTTGATTTCTGTGAGCTTAAATAAATACTAGAAATCACAAACACCAGGTAGTTGGAAGGGTTTGCTTATAACCAGTTCCAGCAGCAATACCAGTAAATTCTGACTTCATGGGCAATATCCCAGTGTTATATGACCAGTGAGAAAACAGAACTAAAGGAATATGTTAGAGATGATTTATTTATCCTTTTTAGGTCAGGGAAGGTACTAAGAGAAATGTCTTAACACTGAAAGGGTTTGGCCAAATCATATTTAAGGTGTTTTTGACCATAACTGCTAAAATAGTTATGAGGCAGGTCTAAAATATGAAGCAGCTTTAAAAAGACAGCTTTGAAAAATGAATCTGTCAAGTGAAAACGGAGCTGTGTCTTGGGAATTCAGTTTCATTGTTTTGTTTCCTTATAGGTTATTTACCATGAGGACTACAAAAACAAAGTCAAAGGCAAGTGGAGTCAAACTCCGTGCTATGATGTGGCAATTGCAAAAATGAATGCAGAAAATCTGAGTATGGTGAGTGAATCCTGCAGAAAATCTTCAACAGCTTTATCCTTGTTTATGTTCATGTGGAAAATATTGATGCTCTATTATTTCCTAAATAATCCCTGTTGTAGATGTCTAATTTACAATTATATGATGTGGTGTTTTCTGTCTGTCTCTGTTCCTAACAGAGGAAATACCAGGAAGACTTTGAAAACATGAAAGACCAAATCTACTTCATGCAGACTGAGACTCCAGAATATGAAGCCAATAAACGAGCTTCAGATAACGTCAGCAAGGTGAGGGACCTGTGTGCCACCTGCTCAGCTTGGGAACAGCTCTGAGCTCACATGAGTTTGTGCTGAAATTGTCTTTTGAGACCTTTCGTGGTCCTTTGCCACCATAGATCATAAGTTAAATAGCAGAGGCATTTTTCCTGAGAGGCTGAAGATTATATCATGGAATGGATTCATATCACAGAGTGGGTTGGGTGGGAAGGGACCTCAAAGCCCACCCAGTGCCACCCCCTGCCATGGCAGGGACACCCCTCACTATCCCAGGGTGCTCCAAACCCACCCAACCTGGTCTGGGACACTTCCAGGGATCCAAGGGCAGCCACAGCTGCTCTGGGCAGTCACACAGGTTAGTGAGCTTTTGGCTTTTAATACCAGTTTTTAAAACCTCTTCTGTTATTTTTATTCTTTCAAGTTCAAATACAGAGCAGACTATGAAAAGAAAAAAGCTATTGCAGATTATAATGTGCTCCCTGCCACAGAGAACCCACTGCTGAAGCAATTAAAAGCTGCAGGAGATATTCTGAGTGATGTGAGTATTATCAAAGTGCAGCTACATCATGTTCAGTCATGTACCAGAAACCAAACCCATCTTTTCTTCACAAACCTTCTCCTTTGGATCCTGTAGTATTTTTAGTTTTGTAGACCCATTTTTGTCATGAGATAGCACCAGCCAGAACAGTTGAGGTAAAGAATGATTTCTCCACAGCTGAGTGTAGCAACAGCAGTGGCACGTGGATGGCTACTTAGTGGATTGTTCATTTAGATCCTTATGGATAATAAATCACAAGAGGACCACTCTTCCCTTACTGTTTTAAGGAATTTCAACTAATAATGATAAAATATGAGGTGCTTTTATATATTCTTGTATTATATTCTGATTATTCACTATAATGGTCTTCTGAACTCCTCTTTTAGTCGTGTGAAAAGAGATTGATTATTTCTCAGTGTCAGAAGTTCAAAAACCATTAGTCAGACCTTTTTCTCTTCCCTTACAAACCTAAAAAATGTTGTTTTTAAAGACCATTGGGAAAACAGTGCCATCTGTTTCTTAGTCCTGTGGGAAAGCTTTTCTTTGGAACAGTTTCACAGTTTTGCCCTTGTCATTTTTAACGTGGTGGGGGTGACTTGCAGTGAAATTTCCTGGTGTTACTTGATTTGCAGAAATTATACAAAGAAGCCTATGAACAGTCCAAAGGAAACAGGATGAATTACTGTGAGACACCCAAGTTCCAGACTGATGCTGCTCTGAAGAACTTTTCTGATGTAGGTATTTCATTTGGGGTTTATCCTTCAGTTCTGACCCTCTTGATTACTTTTGCTTCTCAACTCGTGGTTATTTTGGCAGGTAAAATACAAAGATGCATATCAGAAGAATATTTTGGGGCACTACTTGGGCAGCTTTGAGGACCCACATCACATCCACTGCATGAAGGTTGAAGCAATGAAAAGTGATGTAAGTGTGGCAATGGTTCTGTTTTCCTCATCACCCTGGCAGTTCAGACAAAGCTCAGCTGTGGTTCCTCACTGAATGTTCCTTTTGTTCCTAGAAAAATTACAAAGCAGATTATGAGGAGGAAAAGACCAAGTGCTACTTCCCTCAGACCATAACTCAAGAGTATGAAGCAATTAAGAAGTTGGAGCAATGTAAAGATGTGAGTACAGGACAGCTGTGGTTCACCATACAAAAATTAACTGAGTGATCCCTGGTAAGATAAATAATTTTGAGTTTGGCCTCATTGCCATATGTGACTTTTTAAAACCATCTCCATCTCTGTTTTAGGGTCTTTTGTGACATCTAGTGATCAAACCAGATATAGCACAGTCTTTGTTGTAACAAGGAAAACCATAAGATTGGAGCACTAGTACCAAAATGAAAAATGAGCATTAAACATTCACCTGCTTAAATCAACATGTTTAAAATTAATACTTTAAAAGTAATTAATTTATTAGTAATTTTATTTACTTTATCAACAGTTGGAAAATACTTTACATGCATTTTCTACAAATATTTTTTAATTTCCTCCAGTACACCTACAAAAAGCATCCTGATCAAACCAAATTCACTTCAGTGACAGACTCTCCAGTACAGAAGCAAGCAGAGATTAACAGCAAACAGCTGAGTGATGTAAGTAAACTTTGAAAATACTCTGACATGACCAATTTCTGCCCTCTGCTCACCTTCACTTCATCCTCCAGCTTTAAGAGCACTCCTGAAATAATTGTGTAGGTGGCTGTGTGTATTCACAGTTTTATTCCAGCAGAACATCACCTGGAAATCAGATTTTTTTTTTTTATAGTTTTTCAATTCACAGTCTATTAATTGGGCTGTTAAATTTCTTTCTTTATTTTTCTTTGCAGATACTGTATAAATCCAAAGGGGAAGAAATTATTCACAAGTACCACCTCCCTCCTGATGTGCCCCAGTTCATCCAGGCTAGAGTTAATGCCTACAACATCAGTGATGTGAGTATATTTTGAATTTCAGCACCATGATGCTCTCCACTGATGGTATCAGTTTTATTGCCTTTGTGATGTTAAATTTTTTGGTGGCATTATCAGCCTTCCAGGAACGAGATAAAAACTGACATCTCCCTTAATAGCCTTGGAATTTTAATAATCTGGCCAGATTGATAAAAAAAAATCAGCCATGCTGCTTTCCCCAGTCCCTTTAGAGCACAAAGCCTGAGTTTGAAGCTAACAGGAAAATATTTCTCAGTGTTCAGTCAAATGAAAAAGGGTTTTGCATAAGAAAGGGCAAAAATGCCCTTTGTTAGAGTCCCCAGTGATAGAGTTGTTCTAAATAAAAAGTGCAAAAATGCTTGTGGAATTCATGATTATCTTTGTAGTAGATTTATTTATTACATTAGAACTGTAGTTTATGTACAGGTTAACATTTTCTCCTTGAAATTGTGTAGACTAAACTGGATATTTTAATTCCTGTAACTATAATAAAAACACGGGCTTGAACTCTTGATTAGAATTGCTATTCCTGACAGTGCAAACTCTTCCCTTCTTTCCCTCCAAGGCTAACTACAAAGCAGACTGGAAGAAAACCCTTGCCAAAGGCTATGATCTGAAACCAGATGCCATTCCAATTATTGCTGCTAAAGCTTCTCGGAATATTGCAAGTGATGTAAGTAGGATTTACATCCAGTGCAACACAGACCCCTCCTGCATTTCATTATTTACTCTGATTTCCCTGTGCTGCAGACCTGTACTCCTGCTTTAGCAAAACCTTACAGCTGACACTTCATTCCCCTCTTGAACATCCCCAACTGAATATTGGGATATTGAATTGTTTGGTGAGGCTGTTCAATAATTTATTATTATTGTAGTCTTAATTAAAAGCTCAATGTCCCTGGGAGTTACCAGCCTGTGTCAGTGACAATGGTGAGGTCTGGCTTGTAGCTACAGATGTGGGTTGAGATGTACCAGGTGTCAATAAAAATCCAATAATCCTCTTCTTTTTTGGACCTAAATAATCCTGTGCTGAATGAACTGCAGTAATTAATTTTGGAAACTCAGTGTTTCAAAGTTTCTAGTGCTTTACAGTGCTTTAGTAATCTTTTGTGTTTATAGTGCTTTAGTAATCTTTAGTGTTTATAGTGCTTTAGTAATCTTTAGTGTTTATAGTGTTTTAGGACTCTTTTTTTCTGTAAGGAATATTCACAATAAGTGAACTGCAAAAACCCTGGAATTCTGTCAGTTTTGTACAAGTTTGCTGGAAAGTGGAGTTCTTCCCACTTGTCTCTAGTTATCCNAATCTTTTGTGTTTATAGTGCTTTAGTAATCTTTAGTGTTTATAGTGTTTTAGTAATCTTTAGTGTTTATAGTGTTTTAGGACTCTTTTTTTCTGTAAGGAATATTCACAATAAGTGAACTGCAAAAACCCTGGAATTCTGTCAGTTTTGTACAAGTTTGCTGGAAAGTGGAGTTCTTCCCACTTGTCTCTAGTTATCCAGAACACCACTGATCCCTGTTCTGTGTTTGCCATGGAAAAAATGTCTGTGAAAATAACAATTATGCTTCCCATTAAAGCAGGAAAAACACAGACTGGAAACTTCAATTTTCATTAATTACCAAAACATACTTTGCAGGTTTCTCCCAGCACTAAACCCATCCAAAGTGTGTTTGCTCTTTCCCATGTGGCTGAGGCTGTTTTTCCTTTGTCTCTAGTACAAGTACAAGGAATCCTACGAGAAAGACAAAGGCAAACAGGTCGGGTACCGGAGCCTGCAGGACGATCCCAAACTTGTTCACTACATGAACGTGGCCAAAATCCAGTCGGATCGGGAATACAAGAAGGATTATGAAGTCACCAAGACCAAATATCACACTCCTTTGGATATGTTCAGTGTGACAGCTGCCAAGAAAGCCCAGGAAGTGGTGACAAACACTGGCTATAAGCAGCCAATTCACAATTACACCCTCCTGCCTGATGCTGTGAACCTGGAGCTGTCCAAAAATGTGATGCAGATTCAGAGTGATGTATGTCATCAATTATCAGCTCCAGTTTTCATTCTCATAATGACATAATTCTCATCATTAGCTCTTTAAGGCTAAAAAAATTAATTTGTGTAGTCCAATATATATTATATTGGATTAACAGTAGGTTGGGATGTAAGTGACTGGTCTGGAACCATTTATTTTCCAAACATTATGAGAATTATGTGTAGCTATTAAGTTCTAGGAAGCTTATCTGGCAAGTAACAACTTTTTTTATATCTCTCCATATTTGGCTTATTCCCAGCAAATGAGCGTGTTTTACTAATTGATGTATTTTTGTAGTCAGATTTTAATTAGTGTGATTTTATTTCTCCTGTCAGAGATTGTAGGATATATACTAGATCTAAATAGTGACTGTATCATATTTAAATTTTAATTAAATTGAAATTTTCCCTCAAAAATGAACCACCAGGAGAACTTTTAAGACTTTATCTGTTTTATGTATATAGACACTCATTTTCCTTGCCTCACTATGTTTTCTTGTTTATTTTTGAATAGAATCTGTACAAATCTGACTTCAATAACTGGCTGAGAGGAGTTGGCTGGGTCCCAATTCAGTCACTGGATGTAGAAAAGGCCAAGAAAGCCACAGAGATTCTCAGTGAGAAGAAATATCGCCAGCACCCCGACCAGCTGAAGTTCTCCATCCCCATGGATGCCATGGAGCAAGTGCTGGCCAAGCAAAATGCCAAGACCATGAACAAGGTGGGAAGTTGTTGGATTGAGCCAAAGTTTGGGTTTTTGTCTTGCAAAGTTGTGGGGCACTGGAATTATTAAAATTTCCAATGGGGTAGTGGTTCCTTGGTTAAGGCGGGACAGTGAGAGATCATGGAAGCCTCAGACTGCTCATAATAAAGGGAGTTTCATTTTCTGTTTCTAAAGGTTTAAGATTTCTTCTCCAGATTTATAGTGCTTTAGTAACCTTTTTTTCTGTAGGAAGTATTCACAATAAGTGAACTGTAAAAAACCAGAAATTCTCTCCAATTTCCTGGAAAATTGAGTTCTTCCCACTTGTCTCTAGTTATCCAGAACACCACTGATCCCTGTTCTGTGTTTGCCATGGAAAAAATGTCTGTGAAAATAACAATTATGCTTCCCATTAAAGCAGGGAAAAACGCAGACTGGAAACTTCCAGCTTCAATAATTATTAATTATCAAAACATACTTTTCAAATTTCTCAGAATACTAAAGAAAGGAGGAAGATAATGCTGCTCCTCAGCAGCTCTACTTGTGAATCTTATTTCTGGTGCTAATAATATTTCTATGAAATTATTGCAAATGAGCAGAACAAAAGCAAACTCTTACTTTATATAATAGTTCAATACCTTTCCAAGGTTAAAAATTCCTTTGTCTTTGCAGAGGCTGTACACAGATAAATGGAACAAAGAGAAGACCAGCATTCATGTGATGCCAGACACCCCAGAAATTCTGCAGTGCAAAGTGAACCAGATGACAATGAGTGATGTGAGTTGCTGTGCTCGTGGTGGGCGTTCAGTGCCTCCTGCACAGAGCGAAAATCGGTGTCATTTTAATGCCTTGTTTGAAAATATTTAACTTCAGAGTTCTGCCTTCATGACACCTGTTCTCTTTCACATCTGAAATTAGAAACTTTACAAGGCTGGATGGGAGGAGGACAAGAAGAAGGGTTATGACTTGCAGCCAGATGCAATTCCAATACAAGCAGCCAAAAGCTCCAGAGACATCGCGAGTGACGTGAGTCTGTTTGTGTGACTTCATTTAAATTAAATGAGTAAACCTGACATCTCATGATCTATTTTTTCAGTGACAAAACAGAGCTTAATATTGCATTTTTTAACTGAGGTTCTTTCTCTTTCCTGCTCTCAGTATAAATACAAACAGGCCTATGAGAAGGCCAAAGGGAAGCACATCGGTTTCCGCAGCCTGGAGGACGACCCCAAGCTGGTGCACTTCATGCAGGTGGCCAAGATGCAATCTGACAGGGAGTACAAAAAGGATTATGAGAAGGCCAAGACAAATTTCCACACCCCAGTTGACATGGTCAGCGTGGTGGCAGCCAAGAAAGCTCAGGAAGTGGCTACGAATGCAAACTACAAGAACTTGATCCACACCTACAACGTCCTGCCCGATGCCATGAGCATTGAATTGGCCAAAAACATGATGCAGTTACAAAGTGATGTAAGGAAGAGGTTCTTCAGTCTTTGCATTGGGAATATAAAGCTATTTAGTTTATGAAAAAACACTGTAAGATAAATAGTATTATTTTCTTAGTGAAATTAGGTCAGGTACATACTAAAATGTAGTAAATTAAATGAGTTTTTCAACAATTACAAACATTTTGTTTTTCCTAGATTCTGAAATATTAAATTGAAGAATTTGAGCTTAGAAATAAGTAATTTTATGAATATTTACTCCTTACATTTCCCATCAGGCTCTTCAGGAGCAATAGTTATGAGCAGACCAAGACAGAAAAAACATCACTTTTCCTTAATACATTTTATCTTGTACTTCCAAATTTATAAACTATTTTAGGCTTCATATTGGTTTTTATCTACTTTCTGCCTGCAGAATCAATACAAAGCAGAGTATGATGAAACTATGAAGGGTGTTGGGTGGCTCCCACTGGGCTCCCTGGAAGCTGAGAAGAACAAAAAAGCCATGGAAATTGTTAGTGAGAAGAAATATCGCCAGCATCCAGACAAGTTGAAGTACTCTGTTCCTATGGATTCCATGAACATGGTCTTGGCTTTAAATAATGCCAAAATCATGGATGAGGTAAGAAAGTGCTCATCAAAATTAATTTAAGCTTGCAGAAGTAGGAAACAATCTACATCTGATTTAATAGTCAGTCCTATTGTATGCAGAGCTTTCCAACATGATTTTATTTCGTAGCTAATGAATGTGCTTTAAGTGCTAAAATAAAAAGATAAATGTTCCTCCTGTGGTAGTAACACATCATTGCCATGGCAGTTTGCATTTCAAGTAGGAAACAGTCTTCTAAATTGTTTTATTTAATAACAGATGTTGAAGTCTCTATTTTTTGAATCCTTCCAGCACAAGTACAAACAAGCCTGGGAAGAAGACAAAAAGAAAGTTCACATCACCCCAGATATTCCACAGATTGCTTTAGCAAAAGCAAATGCATTCAATTTAAGTGAAGTGAGTATTGTTTGTAAGGCTGTGACCTTGCTCTTATTTTTTGATTAGGAGTAAGAGAGATGAGAGCATGCAAAACTCTCACCTTGCTAACTTGTAGTAATTTCACAAAGCCTATTAATTTTCCTTTTCCCTGCTTCCTTCCCCAAAATTAGATCCCCAAGAAAAAGCCACACTTCAGGTTGTGAAGTGTTCATGTAGGTCACTAAAATATAACAGCTGCTAACAAATTAGTAGAGTTTGAGTATTATTCCTGCTTGTTACTGTATTTATGATTTTATTATTGATTCCTTTATTTCCCCATGCACAAGGGTTTGTACAGGGTTCAAAATGTAGGTAGCACCTGTTCTTTTGGTAAAAGATGACATTATAGACAGATTTTGGTAGCCAGTTGTTAGTTAAATCTGCATATGCTAAATAAAGTACTGCTTGTAATTATGCACATCTGCAATGTGGGCACAAAGAGACATTTTTATCTCTTTTTATTTTTTAAGCTGGCACCCTTATAGATGTAACTTTTCATCAATTTGTGCATGTGGAAAATACATGATTTTTTTGTTTTTTAAGAGATGTTTTTTCTTTCTTTTCACAGAAAATGTACAGATCTTCATTTGAAGAAACCAGGAAGAAAGGATATGATCTCAGGGCTGATGCTATTCCTGTCAAAGCTGCCAAAGCTTCCAGGGATATTGCAAGTGATGTAAGTTCTTGGGAGAAAAAATGGGCAGGACACCCTCCACTATCCCAGGGTGCTCCAACCTGGCCTTGGACCCTTCCAGGGATCCAGGGGCAGCCACAGCTTCTCTGGGCACCCTGTGCCAGGGCCTCAGCACCCTCACAGGGAAGAATTTTTTCCCTTAATTTCAAATCTAAATGAATTAAAGTCTCTGTTTCTGTTTTCCTCCAGTACAAATACAAATTAGGTTATGAACAAGACAAGGGGAAACTCGTCGGCTTCCGCAGCCTCCAGGATGATCCCAAACTTGTCCACTGCATGCAAGTGGCCAAGATGCAGTCGGACAGGGAGTACAAGAAGGCCTATGAGGCGAGCAAGACTCATTACCAGACACCCTCTGATGCCCTCAGCGTGGTGGCAGCCAAGGAGGCCCAGGACCGTGTCACCAACACCAACTACAAGCGCCTGATCCACCAGTACATGCTCCTGCCAGATGCAATGAGCTTGGAGCTCTACAGGAACATGAATCAGATCCAAAGTGATGTAAGTTTCCTTTTGGTGGCTTTTGGGTTTCCATTGTGGGTGCAGTTTGGAAAGAGCAGGTTTATTTTGTATGAGCTGTCTTCTTTATGTTTTTGGATTTGCATCGTTTTGGAAAGAACAGGGTTATTTTATGTGAGCTGTTTGGACATTGTGAACATTTTGCTTTTGTGTCCTGTTTGGCAGAACGAGTACAAGCAGGATTACAAGGAGTGGTTCAGGGGGATTGGCTGGAGTCCCATTGGGTCTCTGGATGTGGAGAAGTCAAAGAAGGCCACGGAGATTGCGAGCGATCGGAAGTACCGGCAGCACCCCAGCATGTTCCCCTTCACCAAACAGAACGATGCCATGGACCTGGTGCTTGCAAAGCAGAATGCAAATATCATGAACAAAGTGAGTAGTTAGGGGAAAAGCCAGGCAGGCATTCCCATATAATCCATTCCAATAACCAGTCTGTAAATCCCTGCCACACTTTTATGTAGCAGCGTTCCCCTGGGGAAAACAACTGTCACAGGCTCCTCTTTTTTAATTTTTTTTTTTCTCAGTGAAACAGTTGCTGATAAACAGCATTGGTCAAAGAAATCTCATTTTTCTCCAACCTCTGTTCATCCCATTCTTATATAGAAATTACTGGTCCTCAAAATCTTGATAGTTGGGTTTTATTAGGAGCAAGACCGGACAAAAATTCAGCTGATTCTGGTTTAGAGAATTACACAGTAAAATCAATCTGAGTCAGCACCTTCACCTTTTTACTCCTCCATATCTGAATGGAAAGGTGAAAACCCTGGAAAAACCATCTTTTATCATTTATATTAGCACATCTGATGTAACTTTCTGTCCACAGCATGCTTATACTCAAGCTTGGGAGAAGGATAAAACTCAGGTCCATGTGATGCCAGACACACCAGATATTCTACAGGCCAAACAGAACAAGACAAACTACAGTCAGGTAGAGTATTTTGATACATCCTATCAACATTTAAAATTAATATCTACTGGGGATTTAGAACACAGGCAAGAATTTCATGTGGGTAATATTTTCAGAGTAAAATAAGTACCAGCTTCAGGCTAGCAAACCAACAGACTAAATTGCATTATAATGTATGGAAAATGTAAGTCCAGCTTTTGAAATCTGGAAGTGCATAGTCTGCACTCTATGCTTAGCAAATAAATCAGCCATGTTAAAAATTCCTTACTCTAAATTTACAAGTTAATTGTGTATATTTTTAACTTAACATATGGGAAAAAGTTGGTGCAGCAATTCCAGCTTTTCTCTCAGCTTTCAGATAGGAGAAAGTGACCATTGTGCCGCTTTGCATCATTGCTCAGAGACAAATCTTTGACTTAAGAATGCCTGTACTTAAAATCCACTGTGCACAAACTGACTTGACTGTTAAATGGCTGCATGAAAGCCTTATTAGTTAAAATTTTGTTAAGCCAATTGAAAAGTCTTCAGTTATCTCAGATGTATATATTTCAAATTCTCCAGGTATGTTTCAAATTAAGATAAGCTATAGTAGGAAGCTGTTAAATAGTGAAAAACTACTTAGTCCCTATCCCAAGCCTTGGAAGGACCAGCATTCTTTGTTTATTCCTTTCCCATTTCTCAGTTCCCATTCTAGCAGCCATTCTGCCATAACTGAAGCCTGTGAGGTGGCCAGAATTTGGTGGTATGGATCATTAGTGTATCTAAGTAGCAGGTGACATACATATTACTGGTTTTAATTAATATTGTTTTCAATTTTAGAAACTCTACAAGCTTGGCTGGGAGGAAATGATAAAGAAAGGCTATGACCTCACACCTGAAGCCATGTCAGTGAAAGCTGCCAAAGCTTCAAGGGACATTGCCAGTGATGTAAGCATCATTTTTAATTCAATGTGACAAGTGTTGGTCTGGTTGTTATAACCTACAGAGTCAGACTAAATTGAAATACACCTCTCTCTAAGGTGTGACTTGGAGTCAAAACAGACACTGCTGAGAAAACTGCTTCCTGAGCTGTTTTTGTCAAATATAACATGGGTTTCTCCAAAGTTTGGTCCATCCATGACATGGCTGGTCATAAAAAGGGAGGAATTGTCTGCTCTTTTGGCTGCTTCATTCTCAGAGCAGCAGCAAATTTGGTCTAATTAGCTGAGCCCAGTGCCTATGCAGAGAAATCCTCATTACAGCTCAGAAGCAGACGTGGTGACACATGGACTGCTGTTACCATAACTTGGTACAAACACAACTCCTGCATTAATGGAAAAGATTTTATTAATCACTAGGAAATGTTTCCAGTCCTTAAATATATTTCTATTTCATTATTATTCATTGTTGATCATGTTATTCATCAAAATATTTCAGTGTGTCATCGTCAGGGAGCTCTGAGCAGTGTGAATGTGTGGATCAGATGGCACAGGAGACCATTCCTATTGCCATGCTCTCCTCCTTTCCAAGGACTCTTCCTTCCCAGGGAGAGCATTCACTGGCACTGAGTGATGCACATTAGTCAAGGGGCTGCTAAAACTTCACATGAGATGCCATAACAAATTGCTTATTTATAGAATCTAGAATCACAAAACCACTTGGGTTGGAAGGACCATTAAGGGTTATTCAGTTCCACCCTTGCTGTGGGCAGGGCCGCCCTCCACTGTCCCAGGTTGCTCCAAGCCCCATCCAACCTGACCTTGAGCACTTCCAGGAGTAATTTCATGAGGGAGCATTAAGATGAGAGAATACCTTGGTATTTTGCTCATGTATTTTACCCTCACATGTGTGTTACTGTGACTTGAGTGGTGCCACCTTTGCCATTCCAGTTCAAGTACAAAGAAGGATACCGCAAGCAGCAGGGACACCACATCGGCTTCCGCAGCTTGCAGGATGATCCCAAGATGTTGTGGTCCATGCAAGTAGCTAAAATGCAGAGTGAGAGGGAGTACAAGAAAGACTTTGAAAAGTGGAAGACCAAGTTCAATATGCCCGTGGATATGCTGGGCTTCCTTCTGGCTAAGAAGTGCCAGGAGCTGGTCAGTGATGTAGACTACAAACATATACTGCACGGCTGGACTTGTCTGCCAGACCAGGTCGATGTCATCGAGGCAAAGAGGGTCAACGAGCTGCAGAGTGATGTAAGCTCCCTCTGGGGTTAATTCACTTATTTCCATGAAAAATAATTACTGCTTATCAGAAAGCATCTTTGATAACTCGCTTTTGATGTCAGTATAGATCAGATTGGAGCTAAACTGCCAGTTAGACTGTTCATAGGGTTTAATCAATGAACAGTGGAATAATCTACTATGGCTTTGATTTTCATCCTTAACAGAACCTGTATAAGTCAGATCTACAGTGGCTCAGAGGCATTGGATGGAGTCCTTTGGGATCTCTGGAATCTGAAAAGAACAAGAAAGCTTCTGAAATACTGAGTGAGAAGAAGTACAGGCAGCACCCAGACACTATTAAGTTCACGAGTATCCCAGATGCCATGGATATCGTTTTGGCAAAATCTAATGCCAAAAATAGGAGTGATGTAAGTTGCCTCTAGAGACAGAATGTGGGACTCAATAAGTGAATACATTAATGTACATTTTTAAAAGGATCTCTGTATCAGAACATGCACTTAAAATGTACAAAGTGTTTATATTCAGGGCCTCACTGCTCTTTGTGCCTTGTTAGAAGATGAAGATCCTGAGTGCTGATAATTTACTCAGTATAACTGCAGAAAGACCTTTAGTAGACAGTAGGTAAAAATATTGTTTTAATGCTGTTTCCTTGACATTACATGGATGTAAAGAAGGAAAAAAAGTTGTATTTCAGTAAGAAGTCATTGCATTGTTTGATTTTACTGTCTTGTCTTGTTCACATCCCTAATTCTTCCTTAGTACATCTTTGCTTTGCTAATGCAGAGAAAAGGTGAACTGAAATTAGTGCAAGTGAGTCTTGGGTCAGACCAGGATTTTGTTTGTGTCTTTTTCAGATACTCTACAGGGAAGCTTGGAACAAGGACAAGACTCAGGTTCACATCATGCCTGATACTCCTGAAATTTTGCTGGCTAAATCAAACTTGATTAACACAAGTGATGTAAGTTTGCACTTGAAACTGGGGTTAGAGATTCATGAGGTTGTATTACTCACCTCTGTAGAAGGCTCCAGGAATCATTCAGATTATGACATTCGCTAAAAGAAAATTTTGATTCTGAATCAGATAATCAGAAAACATTCAGAATACAATTTTAAAATATTTTATATCACATGTTACAAGATACATGTCCTTAATAGCAAGGTATGGAGTTTAATTTGATTAATTTGGAAATGTTTTCTTTTCAATAGTCAGAGGTGGAAAGTTGTAGCATTGAAAAAACCTCTGGAGAGTTTTATTTGCATTAATTCCTTTGAATCCTTGTCCAACAGAAACGTTACAAGGTGGGATATGAAGAGATGAAGAAGAAAGGCTATGACCTTCCTCCTGATGCCATCCCCCTCCAGGCAGCCAAGGCATCTCGAGACATAGCCAGTGAGGTGGGTCTTGCAGAGGGAGAGTAAGAGTGAGGCACAGAGGGCCACATAATCTTGGAAAAAAATGGTTTATACTTAATAAGTAAAATTTTAACACTGTTATATTGCTGCCGACCTCAGAAGATGTGTAATTCTTAATGGTGTAAAGTTAATGAAATAAATACAATCATTTAAAGATGGTAGTATATAAGAAATACCGTAATATTTCCTGGACGTTAAATGAAATGCTAAAAATGTTGTGAAAATGGACAAGCAAATTAAAATATGTTAGATGCAAGGTGATTCACCACTGTATGAAAAAGAGGGAAACTGAAATGACAGCTTGGAAAGAGGTTGTAATTGTTCCTTCTGTGTTCAATTAGTACAAATACAAAACTGCGTACAGAAAACAGCTGGGCCACCACATTGGGGCCAGGAACATTGAGGATGACCCCAAGATGATGTGGTCGATGCACGTGGCCAAGATCCAGAGTGACAGGGAGTACAAGAAGGACTTTGAGAAATCCAAGACCCGCTTCAGCAGCCCTGTGGACATGCTGGGAGTGGTGTTGGCCAAGAAATGCCAGGAGCTGGTGAGCGATACCGATTACCGGCACCCTCTGCACCGCTGGACCTGCCTGCCCGACCAGAACGATGTTGTCCATGCCAAGACAGTGTATGACCTGCAGAGTGATGTGAGTTGTTCTTCCTGGCTGTGTGACAGCTTTGGGTTGACTGTTCTGTGTTCTGTTCTAGTTTTGGAGGACGGGTCTGTGTAGCAGGGGAAGGGCAATGGAATCAAATTTTCTTTTATGGAGAACCAGCAGTTGGGAAAGACAAGCTCTGGGGGCAATGGAGAGTGGTATGAAGAGCCTTAGGAGATGGGTGCAGCCATTGAATGGCTGGCTGGTGGGTTGACCCAGGGGAACATGTTCCATTCAGGAGAACGTCCATTGGTAGGAGTTGGGATTGCTTGGGGTGAGGAGGTTGCTGAGCTGATTATGTCCTTTCCTGTCCTTCCAGAACATGTACAAGTCTGACCTGCAGTGGCTGAGGGGCATTGGCTGGTCCCCAATCGGATCATTGGACGCTGAGAAGAACAAGAGGGCGAGCGAGATCCTGAGTGACAAGAAATACCGGCAACACCCAGACACACTCAAATTCACGAGCCTTCCTGACTCGATGCCCATGGTGCTGGCAAAGCACAACTCTAAAATCATGGACCAAGTAAGATTTCCTCATATTTGCATCCTGAAGTAAACAGATACCTTCCTTTCTCAAGATATTGGTCTGTCCCTGGCTCAAGTTGTGCAAAGGAAATGTTGGTGCCTG
>VZRX01022826.1:274-24386 GCA_013398075.1 Notiomystis cincta
GACCGCGGGGCAGGGATCGGGCGGTGTGTCCCAGGCAGCGCTGCCGCTGGGAGTCACGGCGGGATTTGTGAGTCCCCGCGGGAGATGCCAGCCTTCCCCGGCCCCGAATGAGTCGGCGAGGAGGAAGAGCATGTGCTTGCTCAGAGCAGGCAGGAACTCAGGCGGAGGGAAGCAGGATGAGGGCAGGCGTCCGTCCCGAGCCGTCGGGGCTGAGGCAGGCAGCGCGTTCCCCACCGGCGTGCCACTTCCACCGGCTCCGAACCCTCGGGACCCCTCCGGTGTTCCTGCTTGCTGCGGCATCTGGGACTTGGGGAGGTGATGGTGGGGGCAGAGGACCACCAGCCCCTGCAGCCCCTCACCGGTCCGGCAGCAGTTTCGTCACCAGACAGCAGTACGGAAACTCATGCTGAGCAATTTCCTCCAGCTGGGAAGAAGGCAGGAGACCGAATATGAAGCGAGGCACCGTGTCTTGTTTGTGTGTCCTCAAGCCCGACTCGGGCTGGGAAGTGGAGGAGACAAGGGAGACAGGGTACCTTCCATGCGTATCTCCTGTGGGCGTGATGCTCTCCGAGCATCCTTCCCAGGATGGGGACAGGTTTGTTTTCCTCCTTAGGAACGCGGGACCCAGCAGAGCTTGACAAAAACTGAACATCTCCGCTTGCAGCACTACAGGAGCGCAGGGAAGGGAGGCGGGAGCCCAGGCAGGCTGGGGGATTGTGGAGTCAGAGCCGGAGCGGCGAGATGGGGCAGCAGGAGGGGGAAGATCAGCTCGGTGTGCCCGACACTGAGCTTGCTGGCCTGCCAGGGGAGAAGGGATCACTGTGAGACCTTTGCCTGTACCAAAAAAACCTCACATTTATTCCCCTTTTCATTTTTCTTGGAGCAAAGAAGCAGCGTCTCATGTCGTCGCCGTCATGGGATTTTTAGGCGGTGACCAGAGGGAGTTTGTTTGGGAACAAACAGCCTGGAGACATGACGAATGGAGCAAACTCAAATTTCAGGCGTGTGCTGTGCTCCCTGGGCAGGAGCTGGCTGTAACGGGATCGCCAGCCAGGAGTGCTGCCATGGAGGCACGGGGCAGTGGGAGGGGGGAGAGGCCACTGGACACTGCGTTCCCGAGGGCGGGAGCGTGGCAAGGAGGTCCTGTGCCCAGCAGAAGTGTGTTGATCCCAGGAGTCCAGGCTCTGTTCTCTGCCTAAGCCAAGCTCTGGATATTTATTTTTTCCTGTAGTTTCTCTGTATCATCCCATGATCCTAGGTGAAAACACAGGTGAACAGCCTGAATCCTGTTCTGGGTTTATAAACCAGATTTCTGGATTATATAGGTTATAAACCATGCTGCCTTTACCACATGGAGCTCTCTGAGGCAGCAAGGGCTGTACAATGTCCCACCTGACAAACTGGGATGCTGGCTGGGCTTTGCATGAGCAAAGGTGTTCATTGGGAGCCTCCCACACTGGGATTTACAGCCCATGGAGTGAGGTCAGTCTCCCAAACCACCCAGCTCAGTCCAAATTCAGAGCTGGCACCCTTGGAGCCGAGCAGATTTCGTTCCCCTGGCATGACCAGCTGAAGCCTCCCCTGGTGCCCTTTGTGCCAGGTAGCACTCAGCTCCATTAGTCACTACCCTAAAATTAGTAAATGAACAGTCAGATTTTTCCCAAGGAATGGCTGTAAAAAAATTCAGTTGGGGATGCCTAGTGCCAGGTTTGTACTGCTGGGCAGCATGCCTGGACCTGCAGAGCACTGGGAAGAGGATGCAGCAGCCAGGAGGGAGCTGGCCTCATCTTCAGAGGAGGATTGAGCCATAGGCACCCAGGGGATGAGCTGCCATGGGAGAGCAGCTGAGTCCTACCCTTGCTGGGCCCAGCTAAGCAGCTCCCTGTGCTGGAAACAGCTTAGAGATGATGAGCAGGAGGTTTCTGGTGCAGACATCACTGCCTTGAATAGCCTGTCCTGCCCCATGACACCCTTGGTGCTTCCTCTCCCTGAACAGGACCTGTTGCTGATGACTTTTTCATGCTCTCCGGGAAATGTGTTTGTGCTTGGAAATACCTTCCTGCTTTGTTTGCCGCTGCTGCATTGTTTGCCTCCAGGCTGATATTATCTTCTCTGCTTTCCAGCATTTTTCTAGTACCCTTGGGTGATGCTTGGGCAGGGCGTGGGCGTTTTCTGAACCTCTGCAAGCAGGTTTTGACAGGGCAAGTTTTTGGGCTGTCCTTTAAGTCCCCAAAGGCCCCTGAGCTCCCTTGCCTCCCTTGAGCACTATCTCACCTCTGAATCTGGGGATTTTTCCAAACAATTGCAAAACCCATCAGGGTAGAGTTTCGCTTTCTCCCTCCTCGCCCCGGAAATCTGGGAAGAGCAAACAGCTCGATGGCCTCAGTGGCACAGGCTTGCTGAGAGCTCTTGTGCTCCATACAAGTGCCAGTGGGGCAATGTCCCTGTGTGGAGTGCACAATCCCCATCCCACAGCCCTGTTGCCCTCTGTGTCCTAACAGGCTTGAGGAGGGCTTTGGTGAGGGTCTTTGTCCCACTTAACCTGTGGAAGGCTCAAAAGCAGTGAGGAGGGGTCGTCAGCAGCACCACTCTCCCCCAATTTGCTGCTTAGAGCTGAGCATTGGTGCTCAGCAGCCCCCAGCACTCCCCAGCTCCCAACATCATCCTTGCATGGATCCTGGGAAGAGAGCTGCATTCGTGGCATGGCTTTTCCAGGACACCAACTGCTGCCTAGGACTGGGGTCCTCCTGCTGCCACAGGCCTTTGATGAGCAACAAGAGCTTTGTTAATGAGCAATGAGCCTAGCTGGGTGAGCTTCAAGAAGGAAGCAAGTTTGCACTTCTGGGCTGACTCTGGGTGTCTTCCAGAGATCCCTCCTGGCTTGGGTATTATTTCTGGCCCCCATGATAAGGCAGTGGCAGTGTTTCAATCCACTTGCTGCCATCCATCATGCAGGTGTGGACAGGGGAAAGCACCTGGGTGCCCTGGCAGTGGACACCCCTCTTAGCCCTGCAAGTAAATTGTGAATGCACTTGGGTGTGGTTGGGGTTGGTCCTCTGGCTCATGTAGCTCTATAAACCATTGGCCCCCTCTGTGTTTTGAGAGGATGAGCAGCAGCTGCTGATGCCAGGGCTTTCTGACCTGTCAGTGCCTTGTGTTTAACTGCTGCCTACTGTATTTAAATAATATATTTTTCCTGTAATTTCCCCATAGCCTTTCTAGAAGAGCTGCAGCGATGTTGGGAAATTGTGGTTACCACGCAAAAAGTGTTAGAAAGAGGGTAAAAGTGTTTCCTTTTCTGGCAGATAAAGAGGATATTCACTGCCTGGCCTTGGAGTGTCCTCCCCTGTGGGGATGGTATGATAGGGGTGAGCAGGAAAATGCGATGCTGGGGTGGGTGGTGTGAGCTCATCTGTGCATGGACAGTGTCTCCTTGGCAGCAGGTGGGGAGGTCTCCATCACACTTGCATTGAATCCTGGAATGGTGTGGGTTTGAAGGGACCTTAAAAGGATCATCTTGTTCCACCCTCCTGCCATGGGCAGGAACACTTTCCATTAGACCTGTTGTTCCAAGTCCCATCCAGCCTGGCCTTGAACACCTCCAGGGATGGAGCATTCAACACAGACAGAAACCTTTTCCAGGTTGTGGGTCCTTGTCCCCCATCAGGGCTGGCACCAGCATCGTGTCTTCAGCAAGACCCCAGAACCTCTGTGTGAATGTGTGTAGGACACCCATCCTGCTGCAGGGTGGCTGGGACTCCCAGGAGCCACGGGCTGGATGTGTGAGCATGGGACACTCTCCTCTCCCAACTCTGCTTTGCCCTCAAGTCCCCATTGCCCTCAAAGTCTGGCTCATTTTATAATGAATGGTTTACCAGGCAGGAGACAGATGAATCAGGGGCACCCTACACTGGGAGCTGTCAGTAACCTGTGACCCCAGCTTGGTGCCCCCAGCAGCAAAACACTGAGATCCCAGCTTGATCCTGCAGGGGATAAAACCCTTGTCTGGATAACCCCCGGCCCTGGGGCAGTTGATGCTCCATGTCATGGAAGTGCTGCCCAGGATTTTTGGCAGGGCAGCAAGAGCCTGGGATGGCCTCTCCATCCCCAGGGAGGCCTCAGCCAAACCAGGGCCCAGTGCTTGGAGCATCCCTGGTGGGAAACACTGCGAAGCTCACACGGGAAATATGCAGGGTCAGGTCCCAGGGGCTTGGCCTCCCCCCACCAGCTGGGACATGTCACCAGCCCTGAAGGAGCTGGGGATGTTAACTCTGGCTTGCTGGGGCTGTGGCAGCCCAGAGAAGGCAAGGCTTTTGTACTGGGGGTGATTTGCTCTTTGCTGTCTTTGAGTGGCTGGATGGATGCAGAGATGCCTGATAGGATGCCCAGGAGGCTGCAGAGGTGCATATGGGGATGCAGGGGTGGCCAGGAGGATACAGAGATGTCTGGGAGGATGCCCAGGAGTATGCAGGATTGGCTGGGTGCAAGCAGAGATGTCCAGATAGATGCAGGGATGCAGGACAGCCTGTCCCGGTGGAGGAACTGAAGCGTTCGCCGGTGAGCAAACCCTGTGTGTGGTCAGTGTTAGGGACTCACGCTGTGAAGGCAGAGCTGGCAGCCAGGAGCACCTGCCCAGTGCCAGCAGCCTGTGTTTGCACATTGCCATGGCTGGCTGGCCAGTGACCACGGGAGATAAGAGAGACATTAACGTCCAACCCAACAACAGTGCCCTGCCAAATTATCCCATTATCCTGAGGCGTGGTCAGCATTAATTACTTCAATTCACGTGGCATTTTACTTTGCCTTCTGGTATTAATGTCAGCTCACAGTGAATTCATATGTGTGAGCTCATGCACAATGCTGGGACACAAGGAGAAGGGAATGTCACAGAAAGGAGCCCCAGTGAGATGCAGGAGCCATACCCAGTATTGCTATGGGATCTCCAGGGCCACAGTGGGGGAAGGTATTGATGGGAAAGGCAGAGAAGCTGTGACTGTTCCTCTCTAAGGTCCTCAGCCACAGGACTGTGCTTGGAGCTTTTACAATTTGGGGCTGAAATTGAAGTGGGGTTTTAGATGGCTGAAGAGTCCCCACTTCTGTCCCCTATTGCTGCTTGTGCTGCTTGCTCTTGTTTGCACCATGAGCAGCTTTAATAATGGGGTTTTATTCCCAGTCCTCAGCTCCTGCCATGCAGATCTGTTCCTCGGAGGTGGGTTGAGCAGGGAGAGGGTGGAGCAAGGGAGTTGCAAATGCTTTAGGAACAGATCCAGATGTGCAGGGGAGGCAGGGTGCTGGCACTGCCCTCCCTCTGCTGGTACTCATGCCTCAAGGGTGAATTGCCAAGTCCCAGAAGACCTGCCTGGGTGCTGTGGGGTGCTGCTGGCTCCAGAGTGCCTCAGGGACTTTGTGGGTGCCGTGCCCACCGGCTGAGGTGCACTGTGGGTGCTGTGAATGGACTTTCTGGGAGGATGCCCTCGCCCCAGCGTTGTCTCAGGGCTGTGCTTATCCCCACCCCACTGGAAGATGCCACGTATCTCTGGGCTGAGTCAGAGGGTGTGTCAGCCAGAGGATGTCCCAGGGATTTGCCCTGATTTGGGGTGTCCCTGGCTGGGCTGGGCGCCTGACAATTCCCTCAGACCCCGTCCCTGGAGGCGGGGGCAATTTGCCAGCCCTGGGAGGAGACGGATCCTGCCCCAGTCTCACCCTTGCTGACTAAGGGGAGCCTCAGGGAGCTGTGGTTCCCACCCAGGGATTGCCAAGGAGCTTGATGGCGACAGGACTTCCCTCACTAAGCCTTTTCCAGCCTGGGGCTCCATTTTTCTCCACAATTAGCACCAGGCTGAGGCAGAAGGTGCTGGAGTATCTCCCTGCAGAGCCAGTGACTGGGGACAGGTGGGAGATGCCACCCCACTCCAGGATGTGTCTGCCAGCTGAGTTTGGTTTGGGCAGGAGGGTGACCTGGGAATGCTCTGGGAGCCAGGAGGGCTGTGGTGGGCATGGGCACTCAGCCTGGCTGTCTGCATCCCCAGCTGGAGGACTGCACGCTGCAGGTCTCACCCTCTGGACACTACCTGGACCTTGACTTGTCCCTGCTGGAACAGAAGGATGATCTGGAGGGTTTCTATGAGGAGGTCAGGTGAGGCACATGGAGTACCTGAGCCCTGTGGGGACACAGGGACCCCACATGTGTGTGAACACCATGGGCAAGGAGCCAGGGGCTGTGCTGATCCCTCTGCAGGCACTCACACCACATTTTCCTCCTCCTTAGGAAGGGGAGACGACCAACCCTGATCCTGCGCACGCAGCTCTCCGTCCGAGTCCATGCCATCATCGGTGAGTCGGGGCTGCTCCCTCCTCCAGGCTGGTCCAGCAGCTCCACAGCCCTGGATGGTGGAGGTTTGGCCTCTGCAGTGAGTTTTGGCCAGGCTTTTTTTGGAGAGAGCTGCTTCCATGCCATAACCCCTCTTAGAGATCAGGGGACATTGTCCTCCTGGGGTACCCACTGGGTTAATCCCCTCCATCCTCGGAGATCAGGACTTTTGCCTCTTGGGCTGGGTGCCCACCACCCACTGCAGTTATTCTGGGTCATTCAGGCAAGCTCTAAATATAGCTGTGAAGACATAAACAAAGGGCTCTTGCGCAGCAGAAAGTGCTGCCATGGTTCAGGCAGCCTGCTCTGAGGTCCTGCAAAATATTCAGGAGTCTCAAGCAGTTTTTTTCTCTTTGGCAAGAGGAAAAACAAGCACTGAGTGGAGTGATGCCAGATGGCATCACTGAGCCATGCAGGAAGGGGCAGGAAGCCCAGGGTCAGGGTCATGGTCATGCTCTTTGCCAGCAGTTCCCAGGCTCTGTCTGAGCCCTGAGCTCTTCTGCTTTTCCTCCCGGCTGCTCTGCCTTCCCTCTCAGCTCTCTGACAAGCTGATAAGAGAGTGGAGGAGGCTGCCAGGACACTGTGTTTTACAGGGCATATCTGGAGGCCTACTTGGACATCTTGTTTTTAGCTTGTTACAGCTCTGAGCCTGACCCAAATAAGTTGGGATGCACTGCTAACTCAGTTTTTGCATGTGGGAAGTGCTGGCTCCCAAGGGCTTTGGTGTTTTCGTTGGACCTTCCAATTTCCCAATGCCCTGGATGCTCCACAGTGGCTCCTGCCTGCAGGCACCACCCCCACAAGCACATAGTCTCCAGCCCAGTGACAGTCCTGTCCCCAAGCAACCCATGTCACACTACTGGCCTTCCTATCCCCATCCTGCGGTTTTTCCCAAGCCCCGGGGCTGCTGGGAACTCTGGGACCATGGCATGGCTGTGCCCAGGGAGGGATGGCTAAAAGTAGCTCAGCCTCCTGCCTCTGTTCCTGTTTAGGTTCTGCACAGGAAACCAGAGGGGATATTTGTGTCATTGCTGGTCAGAGAAAAAAGGGAAAAAAAGAAAGGAAATAGGAAAGTGGGAGGGCTGAAATATGTAGTTGTGGAACAGCAGCTGCTTCCAGCCAGTGTGTCCCACAGCCAGGGCAGTGCCAGGGTTGTGGCACAGGGATTGGGATCAGGATAAGGCAGGATGTAGGGCTTTCCCAGGAAGCTGGGAGCATTTGGGAGCCCTGGTTCAGCAATGAGCCTCTCACACCACGTCTCTCCTTTCCTCCCAGAGAAGCTGTACAACTCACAGGGGCCAGAGCTGCGGAGGTCCCTCTTCTCCCTGAAACAGCTCTTCCAGGTGAGGTGATGCTGGTGCAGTGGGGGGCCAGAGGCTCCCCCAGGGCTGGCTGCCTACCCCACACTGTGATAACACTTGGCCTTCTCCCTGCAGGAGGACAAGGACCTGGTGCCAGAGTTCGTGAACCTGGAGGGATTGACGTGCCTGATCAAAGTGGGGGCAGAGGCCGACCAGAACTACCAGAATTACATCCTCCGGGGTTGGTATTCGGCCACAGGGCACCTCTGGTGCAGGTTGCCTAAAGTGTAGGGTGCCCTAACCCTGGAAGTGTTCAAGGCCAGGTTGGATGAATCTTTGATGCATCCTGGTCTAATGGAAGGTGTCCCTGCCTGTGGCAGGGGAGTTGGAATGAGATGGTCTTTAAGGTCCCTTCCAGGCCATACCATTCCAGGATTCTATGCTTATCCCCAGGGAGGAACACTGGCACTGAGAGTGGGCAAGCCAGCAGGTCTGCCAGGGCTGGTCTGCCAGGGCTGCTCTGCCTTCCCAGCTGCCAGACATTGCCCTTGCTGCAGTGATGCTGTGCAGGGATAGGAATTCCCAACCCCTGCCTGCTGCACCCTCAGCCTGCCCACTCTGTCTTGCAGCCTTGAGCCAGATCATGCTCTTCATGGACGGGATGCAGGGTGTCATCAACCACAATGAGACCGTTCAGTGGCTGTACACACTGTCAGGAAGCCCAGTAAGTGCCTGTTGGGGGGTTGCCTCTGCCCTCCACTGCACCCCCTTCTCTGCTTGTGGCTGTCCCCTTGCACCATCCCTCAGAGGATGTACTTCACTCTCTGCCTCTGGGCTTGGTACCCTGGTACCTTTGCTTGTGTTGGGTCCTGCTCCCACTCATCTGGAAGTGACCCAGGATCTGCAGACCTCCCTATCCTGATGTGACCACATTCCCAGGCACAGAGCTTGAGTGAGATGCTCCTGCTCCAGGTCCCTTCCCAGTGCCTCTTGGCCATCAGCCTCACAGCTGCAGGTCCCTGGCCCCACCGCAAAGCTCTCTGTCCTGGGGCATGGGCACAGCCACCCCACAGTGCCCCAGCAGCACGCTGGCAGGCCCCTGCCACTGCTCTCCCAGCTGCCATCCCTTGTCCCAGTTTCGCCTGGTGGTGAAGACGGCACTGAAGCTGCTCCTGGTGTTTGTGGAGTACACAGAGCCCAATGCCTTGCTGCTCATCCGCGCCGTCAATGCCGTGGACCAGGCGAGAGGTGAGTGCAGCTCCAGCCTCCTGCGAGGTCCCTGCTGGGACAGTGTCCCCTTCTGGTCTGCATGGCACCTGTCTGTGCCTCTTTTCCCAGGTGCCTGTCCATGGTCCAACCTAATGGCCATCCTGGAGCAGCGCAACGGTGCTGACACGGAGCTGCTGGTGTTCACCATGACACTGATCAACAAGGTCAGTGGGGGTGTCCCCGTGGTGCCACACTGCTGGGGCTCAGTGTGGGTCACCCCAGTGCCAGCAGCATCCCTCTGATTCTGCCCAGACGCTGGCAGCCCTCCCAGATCAGGACACCTTCTACGATGTGACTGACTGCCTGGAGCAGCAGGGCATGGAGCAGGTGGTGCAGCAGTACCTGGGCAGCAAGGGCACCGACCTCGACTTGAAGCAGCAGTTCACACTCTACGAGGTGAGCGGGGCTCCAGCAGGATCTGGCTGGAGCGGGCCTCCAGCAGGGAGGGTGAGTGCATGGGGCAGCAGGCATGCTGCTGTACCTCGTGCCGTGCCCCTGGTCCCTCCACAGAGTGCTCTCAAGCTGGAGGATGACGTGGAAGAGCCGCCCCCAGGGGGACGCAAAGAGCGGAGGAGGACAGATGAGGGCCGGCGTGGGTGGCGATCCCAGGGTGGCTCCCAGGATCCCAGTGCTGATGCCCAGCCACTGCTGGGGTCTCCTGGCACTCCAAAGGAGCCCCTGGCTGAGAACACTCTGCCTGTCCCCACACCAAGCAGCCCAGCAGAGTAAGTGCAGCTGGAGGTGGTCTGTGGTGGGGATGCTCCTGGGATGGTGAAGACACTGAGGTGCTACATAAGCAGTACTTGGATCCATTGCTGGTGCCAGGGTAGAGAACAGCCCTGTGGGATCTGCTCTCAGTCCCTGTCACCTTCTTCCAGACCCTGTCCCACCAGCATCTTCAACAGCACGTCCAGCGTGCGGCTGGCCCTTGCCTCCCCCCCGGCCGAGAAGGAGCAGCCCCCGGGCTCAGGAGAGCGCAGCATCTACAAGTAAGGAGCCAGGAGGGGCTGGGTGCATGGAGGTCCCCCAGGGCAGCAGGATGGGCTCCCAGGAGCATGAGGTGTGTCCATCCCAGGGCACACTCTGCCTTTCCCCAGGAGGAAACAGTCTGGGAGGGCACTGGAGCTGGAGAGATGTATGAGGGGGCAGCAGGTATCAAAGGGTCCAGCCAGGGCTCCAAGGCATCCTTCGAGCATGTACAGCTCTGCTCCAGCTCCTCCTCATTCTCCTCTCTGCCCACGCTTGCCTTCTCCTCTGCCCACTCTTTCTGTCTTTCCTTTTGCAGGCTGCACCAAACTGCCCCTGTCTGGTAAGTGCCTGGGCTCTGCACATGCATGGTCCCTCCCAGCATGATCATAGAATCATAGGATCCTGGAATAGTTTAGGTTGAAAGGGACCTTAAAAATCATCTAGGTCCAATGCTTCCACTAGACCAGGTTGCTCAAAGCCCCATCCAGCCAGGTCTTAACAGGGATGGGGCTTTCCACAGCTTCTCTGAGCAACCCATGCCAGTGTCTCACCACCCTCACAGGGAAGAATTTCTTCCTAATACTCAATTTAAACCCACTCTCTTTCAGCTTAATATCCTATTAATTCTCCCTTGTCCTATCCTATGATGCTCTGGGGGGAGCGAGCACTTGCATCCACCTTGCTGCACTCACCCCTTCCCTCTCTCCTTCAAATCCTATCTGTGGGACCCCAACCCACTCCCCCAATATCCCACAGGATATGGCACCCTCTGACCCCCACTTTGGGGTAAGGTGTCCCTGCTGGGAGTGGCACAGCCCACTCCAGGTGTCCTGGCCTTGTGCAGGAGACGATGTCTCATCTCTCCAACACCTGATGCCATGTGGTGCCAGGGCAGGAGAGGACTGACAGGGCTCTCCTGGCTCCCCATGAACCTTGGGGCCATGAGGCAAAGGCTCCATGCTGGAGGGCTGCCAGGTGGGTGTGTGCAGGGCACATGAGCCCCGGGGGGCTGCCAGCAGTAGGGGCTAACCCCTGTTTTCCCTCAGGCGGGAGGATACCCCCTCCTTGCATGGGGACAAGCCTATTTTGAAGAAGTTTGAGTAAGTAGAGGCATGCGTGTGTCTCCAGGCATGCGCTTCCTGGACTGGTGCCCAGCTGCAGGTATCTGGGCTCTGGCCACACAGGGCATGAGGAGCAGGAGCGTGCCCCTAAGTCTCTGCCTTGGTGCCCTTCTGGGTTTTGCAGCTTTTAGAGGGTTGCAGTGAGCACCAGGTGTGTTGGGACCAACTGGTGACAGCAGCACCCTGTTGGCACAAGCCTTCAACTCCCATGGGGCTGCAGTGACCCTGTCCCTGAGCTATGGGGCCATCGCCTCTCTCTGCAGGGCTCAGGAGGAGGTTGAATCCTTGGTGTCCCTGATATGGTGTGGCCAGTGCAGGGGCTTTCTGTGCTGTGGGACTGGCTGTGCAGTGTGGCATGGCGTGGTTTGCCAGTTGTCCCAGCTGTCCTCATGCCTGCTTTACTCCCAGCCAACGTCCACCCCATCTTGCAGAGCTCGCTTTTTGGAGAACCTGGCTGCAGCCCAGAAGGAGAAGATCTCTTCCATGGCGAAGGGACGGCTCGATGTCCTCAGCGATACTACACTGGAGCATCCTACTGCTCTCGCGTGGGAAAGAGACCATGGCACCTCTGATTCTGGGGTGGAGCCACCCAGCATAAGTAGGTGCTGCCAGGGTTTGTGTTCCCAGCTCATCGGGGTCCCTGTGGTGGGGATTAGTGGCCCCTCGGTCCCCATCCCATGCCTGTGATACACAGAACCTTGGAGGCGCTGGTGGTACCTCCTAGCTCAAAATGCCAGCATCTGAGCACACCCCACCTGGAAGTGTCAGGACTCCAACTCCACATTGAGCCCAGCAGCACCTGCCCCCTCCAAGCAGATTGTCCCAGCTTCTTCCTCTCTCCCTGCAGGGTCTCATTTGGCTCGATCTGACACCCCTGACTCCTGCAGCACCATCTCCTCTGACACCAAGTTTATGCTGGACATGCTCTATGCCAAGGGCTCCTCGGAGTCAGGAAAGGAGAACATGTTCCATGAAATACCTTTATCCCTCGGGATCCAGGGTGAGGCAGAGATGGACACCGAGGGAAGTAACAGCCAGGAGCAGGAGAGTGCCCGGCTCTGTGGCAGGGCTCCAGACGGGCCAGTGGCCAGTGCCCATGCCAAGCTGGTACGTGCCATGTCCAGCATAGATGCTGAGACCCACACGCAGAAGCTGGAGAACACCGGGATGATGCCCATCAAAAAGGACACAGAGCTGACATGGGAGCGCCTGGAGACCATGCCCGTGCAGCTGAAGATCAAGGACCTGGACTTCACGGATTTGGGGGAAGAAGAAGATTTTGACATCCTGGACACAGGGCAAATGACCAACGGGTCCTTTCTCCATCCTGGCATTGAAGCAATGAGTGCTGGAACATTCATGGCTCCCCCTCCACCTCCTGCCCTCCCTGGTTGCCCACCACCACCACCTCCACCTCCTGCCATCCCTGGTTGCCCACCACCTCCACCTCCACCTCCTGCAGCCCCCGGCTGCCCACCACCTCCACCTCCACCTCCTGCAGCCCCCGGCTGCCCACCCCCACCAGGGCTGCCAGGCCCCTCAACAACAGATGGCCCCTCCCAGGCCAAGAAGAAGAGGACAGTGAAGCTTTTCTGGAAGGAGCTGAAGCAGCTGGATGGCACTGTAGGGCCTGGCAGGTTTGGCCAGGGGACACTCTGGACATCCCTGCAGAATGTCGAGGTTAATGCTGCCAAACTGGAGCATCTCTTTGAGTCACGGTCAAAGGAAGCGCCAACCTCAAAGGTACCAGTGGGCAACCATTGGCCAAGGGAGGGGTGGGAGGAAGGCTGTGGGTTCCTGTGGGGACCCTTGGCATGCACTGTCACCCTTACCCTATGTCAAGGATGGGCACCAGCAGCCCAGAGGATCAGTGAGGTGATTATGGGCGGTGCACAGATTTGGTTTGGCTCACTGTGTGGGCTGTGTTTGGTTCCCTGTGTTCACAAGTTCATGAAGACGAGCCCTTTGCCTGGCTGTCCCCATCCATCCTGTCCTCTTTGCAGAAAGCCATCGATGGGAAGAAGGTGGTAGTGGTGTTGGACCCCAAGAGGAGCAATGCCATCAACATTGGCCTCACCGTGCTGCCACCCATCCATATAATCAAGACAGCTGTGCTCAACTTTGATGAGTTTGCAGTCAGTAAGGAAGGGATTGAGGTGAGCACAAGAGAAGTGAGCTCAGCTCTTCTGAGGTCTTCAGCAGGTCATTTCCCCAGGCTGGGAGACCTCCATGCCATGATGCTTGGGGTGACACATCCCATGTAGGGAGTCTGACATATCCCTCTTTCCACTCTCTAGAAAATCCTAACCATGGTCCCAACTGAGGAGGAAAAACAGAAGATCCAGGAGGCCCACCTGGCCAATCCTGATGTGCCTTTGGGCTCTGCAGAACAGTTCCTGCTCTCCCTGTCTTCCATCAGTGACCTCACAGCCAGGCTCCAGCTCTGGGCCTTCAAGCTGGACTATGAGAGCCTGGAGCAGGTATGGAGCCATGTACCCCATCTCCCCTCAGCCCTCCCACTGCTGACACCCAGTGCTCAGTGCTAAGCACTGAGCCAAGCGTGTTTCTGGTGAGGACCAGTCATACCCAAACATGGGAGGTGCCATGGCTGGGGATGGGCTGCAAGTCCCCGAGGCAAGCATGGGCTTGGATTGATTAGGAGGTGGTTGTCTTCATGGGTGAATGCTGAAGCTGAAGCTCCCAAGGGAGAGATCTCACCTGCTTCTCCCCTCACCCAGGAGATCGCAGAGCCACTCTTTGATCTGAAGATAGGCATGGAGCAGCTGGCCAGAAATCACACATTCAAGTGCATCTTGGCCACGTTGCTGGCCATGGGCAACTTCTTGAATGGTTCCCAGGTGAGGAGCAGGGTGAGGACCAGCTATGGTATGTGGGCACCCAGAAGGGTCCACGGGGAGCTGGGAGGTGCTGGTAGAGACTCAGTGGGTCTGCAGACTGGAGGTCTGCTGGAGTAGGGAGGAGAGTCCCTGCTGAGTCCATTGGGTTTCAGAGCAGAGGCTTTGAGCTTGGCTACCTGGAGAAGGTCTCAGAAGTGAAGGACACAGTGCACCGGCAGTCCCTGCTCTACCATCTCTGCCAGATGGTGGTAGAGCAGTTCCCAGAAACCACGGACCTCTACTCAGAAATTGCCTCCATCACCCGCTCTGCCAAGGTGAGGCAACGCAGGTGACACCCGGGCAAGGGGAGGGTATGCATCCTGTGGCTGCCCAGCTACACCAGCATGGCCAAGGACTGACATCTCGCTCTTCAGGTTGACTTTGAAGAGCTGGCCAACAGCCTGGTGCAGCTGGAGCGGAGGTGCAGGGCCTCCTGGCACAACCTGAAGGTGATTGCCAAGCATGAGACCAAGCCAGTGCTGAAGACCAAGCTGACAGAGTTCCTCAAGGACAGCACCCAGCGCATCATTGTCCTGAAGGTGGTGCACAGGCGTGTCCTCAACAGGTTGGTGGCTTGGGGACACAGCAGGAACCCTGCAGTCCTGTTGGTGGCCCTCTGTGACCGACGTTCCCATAGGTTTCACTCCTTCCTGCTGTACCTGGGGTACCCAGTGAGCGCGGTGCGGGACGTGAAGGTGACGTCCATCTGCAAACTGCTGCAGGAGTTCGCCCTGGAGTATCGCACCTGCCGGGAGCGCGTGCTGCAGCAGCAGAAGAAACGCGCCGCCCACCGCGAGCGCAGCAAAACCCGGGGGCGGCTCATCACCGAGGTACGGGCACGCTCAGCTGGGTGCCACCAGGAGATGGTGCTCCCCATGTCCCCAACACCAATATCTCCTCCCACTGCAGACTGAGAAGTTCTCCGGCATTGCCGAGGCAGTTTTGCCACCTGCTGTGGTATCCAGCAGCCCCAAGGAGCAGATGGAAGCGGGTCACGAGAGCATGAAGATTGTGCTGACCTCGCCCACAGATATCCCTGCCCGCCGCAGCCGAGCCAGCCAGGGTAGGAGCAGGATGGCAAAGGAACTCAAGGCATGCCCAGCTGGCTGGGAACAGCTGGTGCCAGCATCCTCATTTTCCCCATGCAGGAACACGGCATGGCACCCCAACCCAGGGCTCTCCAGCCCAGGAAGATGTTCCCAGCTCTCCCGATGATGCTTCAGACGATATCATGGACCAGCTGGTGAAATCTGTGACTCACAATGCCAACCCCCGACCCTGCCCCAACAAGGAGCGCAGGAGGTCCCGTGGCAATAGGAAGTCCTGTAAGTCCCATCCCCCTGTCCTTGTACCCTGTTCCATCTCTGTTCCTGTACTCTGTCCCTGTTCTCTGTCCCATCTCCATGTTCCTATCCCATCTCTGTATGCCCGTCCCCTTACCCTTTCCCATCTGTTGCCATGCCCTGTCCCATCTCTGTATCTCTCTTCCCAGGCTCTGCCCAGTCCCCATACTCCTTCTCATCTCTGTCCTTGTCCCTGTCTTCTGTTCCATCTCCATGTCTCTGTACTCTGTATGCCTCATCCCACCTCCATATCCCTGTGCTCTGTCCCCATGCCTTGTCCTTTGTGTCTTTGTTCCTATGCCCTGTCTGACTCCTTCCCCATGGGCCACCTGCCATGCTGAGCCCACCGGACAGGATGTACCCTGAGATCAGTCCATGCCACTGCACCCCATTACCCCTACCCTGTCTGGCCAGGCCCCCAGTCTGTGGGGGACTCTGGCACCCAGTGCTGCTTGTGCTGCCAGTGCTGCACTCTCCTATTCCCGCAGTGCGGCGGACACTGAAGAGTGGGCTCAGCGATGACCTGGTGCAGGCGCTGGGCCTGGGGCGGGCGCCTGGCATGGAGGTTTGAGGGGGCCGAGGGGGCTCTTGCTGCTTTCCACTGCCAGTAGCTCCAGGGCAGGAGGTGGTGGCAGCCCCTGCGGTTCCAGGATCAGCACGCTCTGCACCTTTGGCCTCGCCTCCCTTTTCCCTGCTGGCCTCCCGCTCCTGGAGGTGCATGCAGCAGGATGGCAGTGATGCCCCAGAGCTGCTCCGTGGCAACCGGGATGGAGGATGCTCAGCACTCGTGCGTGGAGGCTCGAGGTTCATCTTCTCAACAGTATTAGAGGAGTTAAGGGGCTGGACCCAGACCCCCTCTGAGAACTGGGTCTGGCCCATGGCCACTGTGGCAATAAAATGATTTGATATGCTGCCAGTGTCTTTTTCCTGTACCTGAGAGGCCAGAATGATGTGATACTCTCTCCCTGGCCAAGCCAGTATCCCTCCTCCTGCATCCCCAACCCTGCTGCCTAGAGCATTCAGACTGTCCTGTGGCTTGCATGCACCATTGTCCCTCTGGGGACAGCACGATCCCCTCTGTACCAGGACAGCTGGGGGACTTTTCCAGGAGCAAGGACTGCTGCCAGGCTCAAGGCTGCATGCTCAAGGGCAGGAGCAGCGACTCGAGCGCAAGACCACAGCACAGTAAAATCATCTCACACCTCACCTCTCCTTTACAAACCTCTCCTGGGGGATTTAGCCAGACCCAGACCTGGATCAAAGGCAGGGTGGTTGTTCCCCTCTAGGAGCAGGTCCAGGACACAGCAGCCACGTGGCTCCCAGCTGCAAGCCTCAGAAATACCTGTGCTTGGCAAAGACAGGCTGCCTGTTCCTGTAAATGTGTCGAGGACAGCATCCGCATGGGAGGTGCTCCTGCCACCTCCTGTCCCAGTGTGGCTCATGCCATGCCAGACACGGATTAAACCCCACACTGGGTGCTGACTGCACCAGTGGGTACCATTTCTGGGCATCCCTCTCTGCCAGCTGCAGTGCTTTGGGCACTGTCACCTGTGGTAGAGGCATTTGGGAATGGTGTCGTGTCATCCATCACAACAGCTCCACCTCGGCGCTGCCCTGGCGCTGCCTCCAGCCCTGAATCCCGCACAGCAGGTCCCTGTGGCTTTCAAGGAATGAAGAAAAACTCCACCGGGCAGGGCAGCTTTTTCCTCCTGGCTATCTCTGCCCAGGGCTGTTCCTCTCCCACAAGGCTGGACATGCCAGCCTGCCCAAGTTTGCACTATGTCTGAGATCTTCCTGAGTGGCCCTGAAATCAGCAAGATGCCACACTGAGAGCTGCAAGTATCCCAAAAGTGCCCCAAGATACAGACTGGCTTTCATGCCCTCTGTGTGCTTGACTTGGGGCTGCAAAGACAGGACAAAGAAGTTATGATAAGCAACAATGAGCCACAGGAGGAAGGAGAAGGAGGTGAGAAAGCATCTGCTTGACCCCCTGCATCTACTCCAGGTACCTAAAATGACATTACACATGTGACAGCCCAAGGATTGTTACTCCTGAGGGTTTGCTGGGAGAAACTGAGACAGAGTGCGGGAGAACATGTTTGGGTTTTTCCACCTTTTTTTTTCAGCCTTGGTGTTATTTCCAGGATTCCCAGCCTGGCCCTGGACACATACTGCCCTTGAGCGGCGCCTGAAGTGCTTGGCTTGGCCACAGCACAAGAGGTTTATGCCAAAAATACAACCAGCAGGGGTGGCCCCTGAGAAGGAGAGGGGGTGGCAGGATGCTGGAGGCACCTTTGCAAGCTGAGGCAGGTTTGTGGCAGTCAGGTGAGGTTTGGTGGGGACTTGGGGCACTTGTGGCCTCAGGCAGCATCAACAGAGATGAGATGCCTGCACCCCCCGTTGACTTCTCGAGGTGGGATGAAGAGACCCTGCCAGGGCATCCCGTGGCACCCAGCACCTCCATCCCCGCCTTCATCCCTGCGTGGCTCCTGCCCATGCCAGCCCGGAACCACGAGCTGTGTCTTGCTGCCACGAGGGGGCACGGTGGCCACATGCACGGCGAGGCCACCCTAAAAGACGCTTCCTGTCCCAAAAGGACGCCCCGTGTCCCGCCGCTCTTCAGGGACTCGCCGCTGGCCTTCAGTTTGTTGTTCTTCCCTGCCTGGCACCCAGCGGGGCTGCACCCTGCTCCCCCTACCCAGAGACACATCCTGCCTCTTTCATGTCGCCTGTTAAATGACAGTCGCGTCCTTGGTCCTGGCTGTTTGTCTGGCCGGCAGGGACAGGCTCCTGTCCCCTATGATCAGCTGTGTCTCCAGGACTTGTCCCTGGCCCCCATCCTGCCCCTGGCCCCGTTCCAGGCAGCGAGGAAGAGCAGGGGACAGCAGGAATGAGTCTGGCTCCACTTTATATTGCATTTACCCTCTTCTGTAACTTCCACCCTTGCTGTGATAGAGGTTCCCTGCCTTCTCCATTCCATCTTTGCCACGGGACTGTCCCAGCACAGGGTCCTGTTTGCTGCCACACTCTGAGGTCGGCTCCAGCTTCATGCTACATGGGCATGTGCCCACTGCCACCCCCAGCTCAGGGTGGAGGGGTGCCCGTGGTCCTAGCCTTGTGGTTGCCACAAAGCCCCACCACCTTGTGTGGGAAGCACAATTCCCATCAGTGACAGCACAACCTCTCTTCTCTTCCCAGGTCAGATCCATCTTGAGCACTTCTTGCAAATACTGTTGCACCCCAGCCACCTTCCAGAAGTATTATGATCATCTACCCCCCCAGAATTCCTCCTCCTGCCTCAGCTGGAGGACACTTACTCTACTTCCTGGCCTCAACTCTCTTAAGCAACTTCAGGCTGACAACATGCTCCATTCTGCAACCACCTTCCCCAGCAGGATGGAGGCGTGGAATGGGAACCAGGTCACAGCTGCTGTGACCTACTGCCCCCTTCCCTAGGAGCAGAGGGGCAGGATGTCACCTGGAGCATGGCTCAGTCAGCTTCTCCTGGCATCTGTCTTGTGGCCAATGAGGAGACACATTTCCCTTGTCCCTATCACCCCAACATTGAGATATAGACTCTGTGATAGACGTGGAAGAGATGAGTGATGAGAGCTTGGTGTTGGGCTGGCAAAGCAAGCCTGGCATGGGTACCACACATGCCCCAGGAGAACACTAAGTATTAATGGAGAGGGAATCACTTCAGAGTATCACTATTGCATAACCACACTGAAGGAGCAGGGTCCCTGCAGCCCAAAATCAGCTCTGGTTTGGGGAACCATGGTGCAGAAAGCCTGGCTGGCAAAGGCTGTGAGGGCACAGTGACCCAAGGTCCTCACCAGGGCAGAAGGTGAAACCTCCCAGAGCCATGAATGTGGCTGGAAACGGAGCTGTGTTTTGTAAATACCTGGGATCGTGCACAACCTGAAAAAACAAGTCAGAGGCAGGAATGTTCTGAAAAGAAGGGAGTTTGGAAAGAGCCAGACCCAGGGTCAGCACTTGGCTGGATGCTGCATGCTGCCAGCAAGGCTATCCTGGGGAACAGCCCTGGCACTCCTCAAAGGAGCTGCTCCAGCCACAGCACCACAGGAACAAGGAGGTCCCGCCCAGCCACTGGGGAAAGGTTTGGGCTGTGTCCACACCATCCAACCGAGGTGTGTGGAAACCCCCTACAGATGGAGGATCAAAGCCTGGGGTTCAGGCTGACTCCACCAACATGGCATCAGCTGCAGCAGACAATGGGCACCAGTGACTTACAGCTTCAAAATATAAGGAAAGACCAAAAAAAGTCCTTTGTCAATTAAGTTGGAAACAAAGAATGGAAAATTCTGTGGAAGAAGAGGAAGAAGATCCCAGAACAAAGAGCTAAGGTGGCTCTGTGGAGGCTGTGGCCATGGCAGGGGAAGCGCCTCCAGGCTGGGATTTTTTAGACTCAGTTTCCTATGCCTTAGGTTTGGGAATGGATCACAGGGATGTTGCTGGGTACAGGAAAGGCTTCCTAGAGCTGAGCCTGGCTTAGCTGAATCACAGCCACCTGTGGATCTGTGCTCCCCAGAGAAGAAAGCCACAATAAGAGAGTTCCTCCTACAGTAGCAAAGTTCAACCAGATCCAAGAGAACTGCACAAGTTCAGTAATAGGACACAAATATTTGGTGCCAGGAGTAATCAATCACTGTCCTCTGCAAGATGCTTTGGGTCAAAATGAGAGTTAATTCCAGGTGGTGCAACAGCCTTTGTCACCCTTGAACTGTCTCCAGCCCCAGATGCCAATGGTCTCGAGTGTCTCACATCTTCTCTGTGAAGGATGAACCCCTGTCCATTCAAGGGCTCTTTGAGGACAGTGTATGGGAGACAAGGAGCCCCCTGTGCTCCAGCATCCCCTTTCCTGGGGGTTTGTCAGCCCATGGTAGGTATCCAGCCCTCAAGTGACATTGAAGGAGGCTTCAGCCCCATGGTCCCCTCTCCTGAGACAACTGCTCCCAGGGAAGGACTGTACCTCATGGTATGCGTGAGGAAGCAAGAGGTGGCACAAATACCCATCAGCACTGAACAAGCAAAAGTGCCCTGTTAGGTGCTTGCCTGGGTGGTGTTTCTTGAGGAGGTAATAGCCCTGGAAGAAGGACTTGCTGTTTTGAAGAAGATTAAATACTGTGTGGCAGCAGCATGTGGATGAATCACAACCCTCATGGGCTTAGAGCCCCTGGAAATGGCTTATGGCACTTTGAAAACAATGTCATGAATCTTCTGCAGATCAGATTAGGGGAGTGGAACAATTATCTCAAAACCTGTTAGTCATGGGAGGCTCCAGGAGCTGGAGGAACAGCCTGGGGCAAGGGGAGCACTAGGAAGATGTGGAGCGTGTGTCCCCTCTCCCAGGGACCTGCTTGAGCAGCCCCAGGAAGGGTGTGGGAGGTGGCTGTGGTTGAACCAGCCCCGCTTCCCCTGTGAAAGGTGAGCTGTAATTAGCAGAATGGGTACGGAAGAGCTCAAGTAGGTCAAAAGGTAATGGGGCTATCAGCGTTTCCCAACAGCACGGCGCAGCTGGGAGGCACCCTTGGGGTTGGGCAATGGGCAGATGAACAAGGCCAGGCTCTGTCTTCAAGGGAATAGCCACCAGTCACCCTGACTGCACACCAGCCTTTTGGGGGAAAGCTGGGGAGTGGTCAGAGACAGCAAATTGTGGACCAGCCTCACTACACTGGACCTGTGGTGAGAAAACCCACAGAAAGCCCTGACTGGTGTGAAAAAGAACACCATGGTTATCTATAAACCCATCTTGAGGTGTCCCACAAGAAGGGCATCCTGAGACCATGTTTGAGGAAATCTGGAAGGAAGGGATGGATGGATGGATGGATGGATGGATGGATGGATGGATGGATGGATGGATGGATGGATGGATGGATGGATGGATGGATGGATGGACATCTGGATGGATGGATGGATGGATGGATGGATGGATGGATGGATGGATGGACATCCAATCCACCTCTCAAGGGGTTGTGGAAATTAGTGTTGCAATTTGGGAATGGCCACATCTACCGTCTGTGAAACATCATCATGGGTACAGCCTCTACATTCTGGCTGTCTCTGCAAAGCACCATATCCCTGACCCCGCTCCCTTGCATGCTCCTGTGCAGCCAACACAGTGAGAGATGGTCTCTCATGGAAAACAACCTTTCTCCAACAGCAATTTTCAAGCCCCAGTAAACTTATGTGTGATGAGATTTAACTGGGTCCTTTTCAGAGCTCAAGTTCCCTGAGGCTCTGCCTTGTGGCCACCTCTATTGTTTTCATCAGGTTCAGTAGCCCAGGGCTGCAAGCAAGCAGATTCCTGTGGGAGAGCCCGCGGCCATACTGTTGGGAGCATCCCTCCTCCTCCTCCTCTACCTTGCTGGCTTCCCAACATTCCCTTGAGCACTTCAAACTCATCTGGGTGACACCACCACACCCCAGCCAAACCACCCCAGCCTGTTTGACGCTGTACTTCTGCAGCCGTTGCCATCCCCACTGATGAAATGTGTTTTTCTGCCAGTATTGGAAACAGTGCAGGACTGTTTCCAATAAGGATGGCACAGGCATCCCTGGCACATGCCACCACCACAACAGGACTCACGGGGTCTGGTGGGAGAGCCGGTGCTGATGGCAGCAGAGCTGGCGGGGCCCGGCTCCGCCAGGAAAGGAGAGCGGTGTTGATGATGGCACGCGAGAGCCCAGGCGGAGAGTGCCGAGAGTCAGGCCCATGGCAGGGACGCACGAAGGATCACCAAGTACGGAGACTTGGTGAAATATTAAAGCAGGTGCTTAATAAAGCGAGCCCAGCGGCAGCAATTACCCTGTGTAATTAACCTGGGAAGGAGAGGACTTTGCCCCCCAGCCAGGTGGAGCAGGGAGCTCCTGCCAGCAACCGCTGGAGGTGGCACAGACCTGGCACCCAGCACTTCATGGCAGGGCTTCCCCAAGCTTTTCTGGGACAAGCCAGGACCTGACCTCCCAGCATGGCTCACCCTGCTTCAGCCCCAGAATAACACCAGGTAGGTGAGTGGCAGAGTCCTGCCTGCTCTGGGTGCTGAGAAATTATTTGGGATCCCCCTGGAGTCATTGGCCCCAAGTCACAGGGAGCAACTGGGAGAGATTCACACCTCACCTGCCTGCTCTGGGCACTGAGGAACTGAGCGTGGCTGGCCAAGGCACCAGGACCTGGGCAGCCCAGTGCCCATATAGTGCTCCCCCAGCAGGGTCTGAGGGCACCGCCCTGTAGGCAGGGAGACCTGATCAAGGAGTGGCCCTGGCAGTGGCCATGCCCTGGGTATCCCCTGTCCCAGTGGGGCATGGGTGCTGGTGGCACTGGTTCTGGCTTGGGCAGCCCCCCTCCTGTGAGATGGAATGCCACTTCCTGCCAGGAAGCTCTGCCTGGACAAAGCACTGAGCCAAGCCGTGCCAGGCCAAACCAAGCTGAGCTGAGCTGAAACAAGCTGAGCTGAACGGTGTTTATGGAGGTGGCACAATGTCCCAAGCTGTGCCAAACACAGCCAAACACAGCCGAGCTGTGCCACAGGTGTTACAACATCTCAAGCCATACTGAACCAGGTCGAACCATGCTGGACTGAGATGAGCTGAGTTGTGTCAAGCTGAGCTGAGCTGAACTAAGTCAAGCTGAGCTGTGCCTACCTAGGTGGCATAATGTCCTAAGCTGTGCTGAGCTGAGTCATGCTGAGCCATGCCAAGCTCTGCTGAGTTAAGCTGTGCCTATTTAGGTAGCATGATGTCTCAAGATGCGCTGAGCTGAGCCAAGCCAAGCCAAACTGTGTCAAGCTGAGCTGTGCCTGCCTAGGTGGTATCTTGTCCTAAGTTGTGCCAAGATAAGCTGAGCTGTCCCATACATAGCATGACATCCCAAGCTGTGCTAAGCCAAGCTGAACTGATCTGTGTCTTACCTGGGTGTCCTGAGCTGTGCTGAACCCAGCCAAGCTGAGATTAATTGCACCTGTCTAGGTGGCACAATGTCCCACGCTGAGCCGAACCGAGCTGTGCCGAGCTGAATCACACCTACTGAGGTGCCACAATGTACTGAGCAGGGCTCAGCTGAGCTGAGCTGGGCCAAGCCAAGCTGTGCCAAACTGAGTTGCTCCTTAACAGGGTGGCATCATGTCCCAAGGAAGACTGAGCCATGCTGAGCAGTACCAAGCTGAGCTGAATCATGTCTACTGAGGTGGTACAATGTCCTGAGCTCAGCTGAGCCGAGTTGAGCTAATCCAAGCCAAATCAAGCTGAATTGTGACTACCTGGACATCATCGTGTCCTGGTCTATACTGAGCTGAGCTGTGCCTGTCTGGGTGGCATCATGTCCTGAGCCATCCTGAGCCATGCTGAGCTGAACTATGCATATTGAAGTGACATAGTGTCCTGAGCTGTTCTGAGCTGAGCTGTGCCAGGCCGGACCAAGGTGAATTGTGCCTACTTAGATGGCACAATGTCCTGAGCAGGGCTGAACTGAGCTAAGTTGTGCCGGCCCGAGGTGAGCCATTTTTACTGAGCTGGCAAAATGTCTCAAGATATGCTGAGCTGAGCTGTATCTACTTGGGTAGCATTATGTCCCGAGCTGAGCTGAGCTGAGCCATGCCAGACTAAGCAACACTGAACACACCTACCTAGGCAGCACAATATCCCGAGCAGGACTAAGCCAAGCCAAATCGTGCCGTGCCGAGCCGAGCCGTGCCGTGCTGTGGGTACCAAGGTGCTCCACCTTCCCTCCTCCGCGGTCGCCAGTGTCGGTGCCGGTCCCGGCGCCCGCGGCTCTCGGTGCCCCGGCGGCTCCCGGTGCCCGGCGCTCCCGTCCCGCCTGTCT
>VZRX01022826.1:24446-87017 GCA_013398075.1 Notiomystis cincta
GGCGGCGCCCCGCGGGCTGCTGCCGGTGGCGGGCAGAGCCGTCCTTGTCACAGGTGAGTGCGGGGACACGGCCTCGACGCCCCGACGGCACCGCCTGGGCTTGGCGGGGAGCGGAGTGGGGTGTCCCGCAGGCACCGGGACGCTGCTGTCAGTGGGGTCCCGCTGGGGACCAACCACCGCTGCCAGCGCATCCCTCATCCTCTTCCACGTCCAAGCAGAACCGGCCAGGCTGTATCTGTCCCCCTAAGCAGGGAGTTGCAATGGCCCCTCGAGTGTCGACCACTAGTTGCAGCACGATGCCGAGAGCTGCTTCCTCTGGAAGTCCCGAGATTAGATGGGACACAGCCGGAGTGCTGGCTTGGGACCCTGTCTGCTGGCCCAAGGGCTTTCCTCTCCTCCCCTTTTCTTCCTCCCCTCTGGAGCTGTACTTGTTCTTGGAAAGGTTCTCATAGTATCTCTAGAGGCTACAAAAGATCTGGCTACCCAGCACTGAGCATCACTGCTCCATCCAGGGAGCTGCTGGTGACAAGGTCCTCCACTGTGTGGGTATCCTTGGGAAATGCTTCCCAGCTGCTGCCTGCCTCCTCTTTGGGCTGCCTGGTCTAGAGCTCCTCTGTGGTCCTGAGGTCCTTAGAGAATTTGCTGTGCTCCCAAGTTTTGCACAGCTCTGGCTTGCTGGCTGAAGCTCTTTAGGCTACCTTGGTGTATTCATGGTTTCTCACTCCTTCCTCCTGGCAGTGGAACTGGAAGATGAGAGCCAGGCTCAGCAGTGCTTTGCTGTGAGGCAATGGTAGTGGAGACACGAGGAGGAAGTGCTGGAGCTGGGGTGGTTTTTGCTCCAGGTGTGCCTGGAAGGTGCTGCTGGCTCTGCATGGATGCAGAGGGGAGGGAAACTTGTGGGCATGACCTTGGCAGTGCTGCCAAGGACAAGTGCCTGCATCCTGGGGGGAATGCCTGGGCTGGGCTTGGAGGCGCTGAAGTTGGAGAAGGCAGTTTGCTTGTTTCCTAGAAAAGGAAGGCAAGACCTGGGTCCCCCTTCCAGATTGAAGGGTTCTGTGGCACCAGTGGGAAGTGCAGGGAATCTTCTCTGGAAGAGGAAGATCAGAGGAGCAAGGCAGTGGATGAATGAATGATTCAACTGAGTGAAGGTCAAAGCTGCAGTAGGGTAGGGCTGCCTGGGGAGGACGTCTGACAGCCATGCGCTCACAGGTGCCCTGTGGCACACCAGCTCTGGCAGCCCTGGCTCTCTGGCATTGCCTGTATAATTAGTGAGTCAGTGACTGGAACAAGGTGTTCTTGCCCCAGTGCGTTGAGGTGGCACCTCTGCAGCTCTGATGTGTTTGCTCTTGGCTGTAAATACTTTGTGGTTTTACAGGTTTGAGGCGCAGCCTGCGGTGCGGGATTGGCGTTTCTGTACTGCTGCTTTGGCAAGTGCCTGCCAAGGGGCAGATGCGAAGGCTGTTCTGCTGGGGATGGCATCCCTCACTTGAGTATTTGCATAGTAATTAGCCTGATTCTTTTACAGATTAATTCCAGGCAACTAGGTATTGAGTAGCTGCTGGTGTCTCCTGTGGGAGCAGCCAGGAAGGATCAGCTCTGGGAGAACGGCAGCCTCACCTTCCTCCTCTTGCCAATGGGAAGCAAAGCCCGGCAGAGAGAGCAGCACGGGCATGGATGGATGACTGGCAGTGCTGGGCTTCATTGGAGGTGTGTGAGGTCAGGGACAGAGCTTCTGCCATGCTGTGTGTTGTGCCGGACCTTGCAGATCAACTGAGAAATGGCACAAAGCCCTCTCCCTAGGGACTAGTGCAGGTCTCAGCCTGAATATCTTTGGGCATCACTTCCTTGTGTACACATCTTGGCCACTGTCTTAATCCTGCTGCAGGTTCAGTGATGCTTATCTGGGGCAAGGGAAAGTGGCTGCAGTGCTGTTCTATCTCCCAGGTGATGAGTTTCAGCTCTTCTAGCTGCCCACTCTCCATGAGAACAACCCTAAGCTGAGCTCTGCATGTGATGCTCCAGCCCCACACTGGTCCAGGCATCACTGGCTAAATAAAACTTAGTTATGGGAGGGATTGAAGGAAAACTAACTGTGCAGCTCAGTGGGAAAATAGCAGAGCAGCTGTAGTGCTGCTGCAGCAGAGCAAAGCTGCTGACCCTGTGGTAGCAGCAGGGACTGGAAAGTTGTGGCGTTTCCCATCTGTTGCAGGTTTGCATTTTGACTGTTGCACGTGGGACTGGGGTTTGGCTGGAGCAGGGATAGGCAGCTGTCTACTGCTAGAGAGGAGCAAGGAATGCTGTGCTTTCCCATGATGCATCCCCAGGGCTAGCAAAGTAAGTGGTCACTAGTCCCTGCAGTGCTGTGTTTGTCTGGGGCTGTGACCTTGGGGCTTTTGTTCTGCATTCCAACCATCCAGCTTCTCCAGGAGTATGGCTCCAGTGGATGCACTCTGTCTGGGGGCAGAGGGTGAGGAAAGCGTTAATCCTGTCTTCCTAGGGGATGTGACAGCTGTTTTCAAGCAGGAGGAGAATGCCCTCCTGTGTAGCTGGGGGCTGGGAGAGGTCAGCCCCAGGAGGATGGTGGGGATGAGGAGGGGAGCAGAGATCAGCTGCTTGGCCTGGGCTGGGAGGGAGATAGCAGCTATCTCCATGGCTCCCTTGGTTTGCTGTCCTGAACCTGCCCTTGCCTTAAAGATGAGCCCACATCTGGCACAGGCTTTGGCCAAACTTGGAAAACCACAGGGACCCCAACACGCCTGCAATGTGGGCAGGCTTGTTATGGGCAGCTGCCTGACCAGAGCCTGATCCAGCACTGGGAAGCTGCAAGGCAGCCAATACCCAGCATCCCTCACCACAGTGTGTGGCAGAGCACTCTAGGGTGCTGGTGCTGCTGGTAGGCATCTATGGGCCAGTGGTGCCAGTGGCTCACTAGGAGCTGCTTGCTCCAAACATCAAACAGCTGGTTTGTGTGTGCATCCCCCTTCCTGAATGTGAAATGGCACTGCTGGGTGTTCTTAGGGCCACTGGACTCCTCAGAGCTGTGTAAGCGAAGAGGAGGGTTGTTATTTCCCATACTCCTTCCCATCAGGAATTGATACAAAAAGCAGTCCAGCCTCTGGAGCCTGGGCAGGGGTGATGGTCTGCGAGAGCAGTGTTGGAGGGAGGTTATGAGCTGCCATTTCTTGACCTCTCCAGGTTGAGGCTGGCAGTGCTTTGTGCAAGGCTGGGCTTTGACTAGGTCAGTTTAGACATGAATATAGACCATGCTTTGGTCCCTGTGGTCTTAGCAGATGCCTGTCGAATTCAGTGAGTCCATTCAAACCATCCAACACAAAGGGGTGCCTGGAGGTGGTGGAGGGATGGCCAGGAGCATCCCAGGGCTGCACTGAGCAGCTGGAGAAGTGTGAGCCTCTTGCTGCTGTGTAGCTCTGCCATGTGTGACTGTATGGGGTGGTCCTTTGGACAGTAGCCAATTGGCCAATTTACTGCAGATCCTTGGAAAACACTGAATGCAAACCAACCCAGAGTGTGCCTGTCTATGGGGCTTTGCCAGAGCAGAGTGAGGACAGGAGCTGTGCTACAAGGTAGTGGTTCGTACGCTTCAGCTCGGATGAAAAGTTGAAAATAGTGAATTGTTGTTCTGTCTATAATGGTGGTACCCAAATTAGCTCTCCAATAACTCCAAAGATCAGGATGGGTGCCTGAGAGAGGTAGTTTGCGTCTCTTGTATGCTTGCTCTTCCTCAGTGCAGCCTACAAAGGAAGCTAGGAGCACCTGCAGATTGGTCTGTCTTCCAACAAATCATCTCTGTGAGTAAAACTGGTTGGTAGGTCAGGCTGCCCAGACCCAAACCTGCTTTGTCCTCTCTTCTCCTCCCTGGCTGCAGGGGAAGTGTGGTTTTCCTGGTGAAGTGCTCTTGTTACAATTGCATGCCCCATTAACAATCTGAAATGGGTCAGAGCTTCAGATCATGTTCAAGGTTAACAGAGGCTTTGCAACTTGCAGTGCTTCAGTGTTTCCCATGGACTCCACAGATGTTGAAGCATCTGTTGGCTGCAGCAGGACAGAGTGATTCAATCCAGATGTTGGGACTCTTGCTTTCTGCCATGAAGGTAAATCACTTTCTGTGGTGAAAAAGCAGCATTGCTCTCATCTGGACTTTGATGTTGCCTTAGATCTATTTTCCAGCTAAACAAGGTGACTAAGAAATGTCAGGGGTCAAGGCTTCAGGGGTGGCTCTGGGATGGGCTCCTCTGCACCATGGCGTGGCTGGAGCACCTGCACAGCACATTCACAGCCCATGTTTGGTGCTGTGCCTGCCAGCAGCTTTGCCATGAGAAATGCTTCATGCAAAGGTGCTGCAGCTCTCCATAGGGGACTTCCATTTGGCTTTTGGAGCCAGTGATCCAGCTCCAGAGGTACCTGGGATCTTTCCCCAGCCTAGGGGGTTGGAACTTGGTGATCTTTCAACTCCCTGCCAAACCAAACCATTCTGTGATTCTATAAAGGAAGGCTGCAAATCAGCTTATTCCCTGAAATTGCTCTGATTTTTCCAGAATCTATTAAAAATTAACAGCAGAGGCAGCTGCTGCCTCCAAGCTGAGGGGTGGGACAGGACCAAAATCAAATACCCAAACTCCAACCATGGTGTACAAGCAATTCTTAGTATACTTGAAGGAAAAGAAGTGCAACATTTAACTCTAGTTATATGGCTTTTGGGAACAGAGCAGGAAAGCTGCTTTTTCTGCCTCTATCTGCAGGGCTGAAGCTCTCCCCCCGCTTTGTCAGCAGCCCTCCATGGATTTAGGATTCTTCTTTCCCACGTGAGATTTCTTCAGAAATAGATACCTACCCCTGCTCACCGCAGGCATGTGGATAGATACGCTCGGCTTTTTCTCACTTATCTATAAAATAAGCACTTTTGAAGCCTACTAATGACACAGACCTGTTGAGGTGGGAGTTTTTAGCACTGTTAACCAAAAATGATGAGCACAGCTAATTAGGAGGAAAAACACATTGAGGTTTCATACTGTGGGAGACTGGAGCTGGTAGAGAAACCCAAGCTGGCTTGATTAGCCTCAGGGTTACGCGGGGACATGAGAGCAACAAAGCAAAGACTTCCCTGCCGAAATGAGATTGTCAGATGGGAACGGATGCTTTCGGAAGGAGAGAAGTGTAGGCAGTTGCTGCCCTCTAGTCCAATGAGCAGCACATTTTTAATGAGGTCTGGGATTGGGTTACCCACTGTTGAGTCTAGCTCCCTTCAAGCCAGGATCTGGTTACAGAAGAGCCGGTTGCTGCTTTTACTACTGGGAGAACAGCACAGGGTTGGTGGACTTGCCCAGCTGGGATTTTGTTTGAGGGGGCTCTTCAAGGTGTTTCCACCAAATATTTGCTTTCTCCCCATAGTCTTCTTTCAGTGCTGGTCTAAAACTCCAGCTGGAGGGTTTGTTTTTTTTTTTTTTNNTACAAATCCCCGAATGGGGGGTTTGTTTTTTTTTTTTTTTTTTTTTTTTTTCCAGGAGGAAAGGCTGCAGAGCTTTTGTACCTCTTTGCCTCCTGATGTCCCTCCTGTCATCTCAGATCTGAGATACTGCTGTGGAGCCTCCAAGGCTGGCTTGGGGCTTGGAGCAATCTGGGCTAGTGGAAGGTGTCCCTGCCCATGGCAGGGGTGTTGGAACTGGATAACCTTTAAGGTTCCTTCTGACCTAAACTGTTCTATGATGAAGTGAAAAATGCCTGAATTTTCTATGATAAAGTGGAAAAATTGCCCTCATGCTGTCAGTGCATTGCTACAGGTATAGTTTAGGACCTTTTATTATTAACCTCCCCAGCATGTGCCTGTTACCTGCCCTCTCTGCTCCTCTCAGTGGCTGTGGTACATCCACCATCTCCCGCTCTTCTGCCTCAGCCTGCAGAACGTTGCACAGATATGTGCAACGTATCACTTCTGCTTCCTTCCCCCCTGGAGAGCTGCCAGCCCCTGAGCTTTATCAGCTTCCCCCTCAGGAGCTGGCTTCCCTGTCACACATGGCGCTGTCGTGGGATTTGCTGGCTCTAAGGCTGTAATCTTGAAAAGCAGTTTTTGGCTTTACAAGCTTTGCGGCGGCGCTTCCTCTTGCTGGGTGGTTGACCCCATGGAGCCAGATGGCGAGTGACTCCCAGGCAGGCTGGGAAAAGAGAGAAAAGATGGGCTGGAAAGCTCAGGTACCTGCCCTGGTATCTTCTGTGGCAGCTTTGAATGTCTGGCCTCTCAGAATCATAGAAGCTCCAACTGATTTGGGTTGGAAAAGACTTTAAAGATTATCTTGTTCCACTTCCACCCCTGCCATGGGCAGGGACACCTTGTACTACAGCAGGTTGCTCAGAGCCCCACCCAATCTGGCCTTGAACACTTCCAGGGATGGGGCAGCCACAGCTTCTCTGTTTTACCAGGGCCTCACCTGCTATGAGTAGCCACTGTGACCAATGTTCATTCCTCTGTGGGGTCCTTGCTACCAGGTGGGGGTAAGTTCCAATCTGGGGTGTACAGCCATCCCAGGAGGAATTCTGTCCCCCTTTTTCAGCTATTGTGCTCGGCTCTGCCTAAGCTGAAGGGCGCGTGTGAATGCTGCCCTGGCATTGCCCAGGTCAGCACAGCTATGTCCTAGCACATCAGCCTGGAGGGCCACCTTCATGTATTTTGAGGAGAATGCACCAAAGTAGTCTTAGGATACTCAGACTCTTACTCTGAAGAGCTAGTGAGAGCTGCAGCTGAAGAGTGAGAAGGGGACAACTTGAACTGTTAATGGAAAGGCCAGGTAGGTGTCTTGAGGTCCTCATGAGGCGCAGCTCTGAGCCTGGGGGCTTGAACAGCTCAGTGTATTTCAAAAGCTGTCTTGGCAGAAGCTCAGTTGGTGTTTGCTCAAGTGTTTTGCTCTGTTTTGAAAAAAAAAAAAGTCACCAACTTCACATGGATCTGGAAGCTGCAAAAGAAAATAGTTGGTGCAGCTGTAGAGACCATCATGATGTGGGAATGGGCAGGGCTTGCACCACTTTTTCTGCTTGCTTGGGATTGTGGCATGTGGTGGGAGCTTTCTCTTGCGACAAGATGAATTGCTGAGATGGCAACTTACAAGCAAAGTAGAATCTCATCACCTAAATACCCCTGAACTGGTAGTGCTCCACTGAAACTGCTATAGCTTTATTTGGGGTGCTGCAAATTCTGAAATGCTTAACATCCCTGGGCTTGCTCTGACCTGCTGCTTTGGTCAGCAGTGTCCCAGCACGGTTTTGTCCCAGCTGGTGTCACCTGTGACTTGCCCACAGTGCTGTCAGGGTGGCACTTCAGGGCTCTCCTATAGCTGACCTGTCCTACCACATAGTTAGAGGTTCTCCTGGTCATGCTGTGGCTGTGGTGCTTTGCTGTCCTGGCTAGAAACACCTTGCCTGAGATGTCCCTGGGTGGTGATGGTTCCTGGTGGTCCATACAGAAGAGCTGGTCTTCCCTTCAGCTGCCTGTGATGGATTAGCCCTGCCTGTAGCAGACCTTAGGCATGACCTGATGCCTCTCCTTGCTTGTTAGCACACAGATGGATATGGGGCTTGGCTGGTGGTTCTCCAGCCTGCTGGGAGTCCCTGGAGAGCCCTTTTGCAGAACAAAGTTGCCTAACAGCCCGTGGTTTTATTGCCACCACTTTATTCCCCAGGAGCATCTTCAGCATCACATTCCACACAAAGCTGGTGGAGCTTTCTGGCTTCCCAGCCTGGTTCCTACCCAGCCTCTCCCTCTCCAAGAGCCCAGCTGGATGTGTTACCAGTGCCAGCTTGCCATTGGTACTGATCTGGTTGAGCTGTCCCTGGGCCATGAGTGTCCTTCCCAGTGACAGCTCTTCCTGATGGATGGCTTTTGAGGCCTGTCAGCTCCATGTTCCCAGTTCACCACGTTCCCTTTGAAGGTGATTATTAACCTGGCTATCGCCACAGCTCTTCACAACTTCCTCATCTCGGAGGGACATCCATCCATCCCAGATTAGCTCTGATTGTACAGCCTGTGCCAGGTGGTGTATGTGCTGCTGTCTTCTCTCCCTCACTCAACCCTGCCTGCTGGAAGGTCAAATTCTTGACTGTGAGAGTCTCACTGCACCTTTTGGGGAGAGGATCTCCCCTCGGTGGGGACAGTGGCTGCCGGAAGATGCCATCCAGCCCCAGGGTGCGGTGAGCAGCTGCTTCTAGGAAATTCCTGTGCTCTCTTTCTGCGAAGTGTCACAGCGATGCTGGAGGTGGCATTTCCTGCCTCTTGTCAGCTTGTGAACCCAGGGTCACTGCTCACTGGCAGCAGCATCACTGCCATGCCATGCCAGGGCTGGGTTCATTCCTGAGTCCCAATCTCTCTGAGCGTCCCACTGGGCACTGGCCTTGTAGCAGGGGAGGTGGCCGGGCTCATTTCTGTCCTGCTGCCCCAGGGCACTAACAAGCCCCACCGGTGGCAAGCAGCATCTGCTGCTCACAGCTTTGGTGGGGGATAAAGCGTCTGGATGGCTTTTAGTGACAGCAATGGGGAGGGCTGTGGCCCTGACACTTTTTTATTGCCCAGCTGCTTTTGTGCCACAGTCCCCAATACAGATGCACCAGTAAAGCTCCCGAAAAATGGGCTTTAATCCAGAAGCTCTGGGTGCATTCACATTGGCCTCGGGGCTCCTCTTCATCTCTGCCTGGTTTCCTTGGTTGTCTAGGCAGAAAATCAGATTTCCCCCCTTCTCTTTGTTAAGTGGGAGATAACTTCCTGGGTGGAGGTGATGACTGTGAGGCTCCTGGAACATTTGGCTAATCCATTGTAATTCATACCATCTGGCTATTGTCCCCAAGGGAGGGGTAGGTCACCCACATACCCCCTGCCATGGGCATTCCGAGCTCTGCCTTCTGTCATGGGTCTCCTTGTGGGGCTGGGAGTTTGTCTGATCCCTGCTCTGACCCTTAAGACCTGTTGGAGGGATGTGGCTGTCCTGGGCTATGGGAGCCATCAGCAATCTCCCTCCAGCTGCCAGTACTGACTGTGTCATGCTGGGGTGGGGAGGTGTCCTCGGGGACCAGAAGCAGCATGTGCCCCCCTTGGCTCAGGTCCTGCTCAGAAGGAGTCTCTGCAGGGATGCATACCTAGGCTGCTTGGGTGGGGACTCCTGCATTATCCACTCACTGGGGATTTGGGAATGGGATTTGGGTCATCCCTAAAGGCATCTTCTGGCTTTAATTTAATTTAATTAGTCTTGTGTCTTCCTGAACCCCAGTGCTGATGACCAGCACAGCATCACTGGGGCTGCTGCCACCCCAGCCCCACATGCCTGGGCATGAGGACTGCTCCCATGAGGAGTGGGGACATGGCATGCCATGCAAGCCACTGTCTGGGGTGGTGTTTCCTGTGGACAGTGATGACACTGGCTATGATGGGCTGGGGGTGCTCCTTCCCAGTCTCACTCCTCCAGTAGTATCTTGGGTGTGGGCAGATGGTGGCTGATGCCTGACTGGGGGAGGCCAGGGCTGGTGCATGGCTGTGGCAGCCCAGCTGCTGTGGGGACAGGTGCTCCTGCCTTCCCCTCCCTCTCCTGTGCCCTGCCAAGAATTTGTTCCCTCTTGCCCAGGGCTGACATCACCCCTTTATCACTCCTTTCTCCAAATGTGTGCAGCATCTGGAAGGTGTTGGCCACAGGGCCTTGCCCTGCCCATGCAAGATTTTGTAGGGCATTTTATCCTGCCTGGACCTGCACTGTGCAAGGACCCCCTTCTTGAGTTCCTTTGAAAGACTTCCATCCCTTCTGATGGCACCATCCTCACTTGGTGCCACCTTGTCCTGTGCTTCCACATCCATGAGGTGGCCACACTCCCAGGATGGAGCTGAGATGAACAGCTAAGTTGGGATCAGTGCCTGCTCAGGCACTCAGCTGAGCCTCCCTCAGTGCTGCCTGGCTAAATCCCATCCCATGCCTGGAGAAGCTGGATCCAAGGTGGCAGTGAATCTTGTCAGAGCCAGAAGGCCATGTTTAGCTTGGCATCCCAGGCAGGGTTTGAGCTTGAGCCTATGGAAACAAGTGGCTCAGCATGTTAATCCACTCGGCCTTGGTGCCCCAGCTCCCCCCAGTTGATGGTGTCCTTGATGCTGGTGACAGCTCCATCTTGGCAAGGCCTCTCAGACAGGATGGTGGGATACACAGCCCAAGAGCTCTTTGGGGAGGTGGGATTGATGTCCTTGGATTTGAGGAGCAGCAGGGGGTACCCGGGCAATGGCCTGCAGAGCTAGGAGGGAGTGATGCCCCCCTGAGTACCCAACTCAGCTGGCAAGCTCCCAGTTGGTGGAAGATGGAGCACCCTCAAGGGATGCCTCCAGCTGCCCTGCTGCTGGGTGCCTGGGGAGCAGCCCCCAGGGCTGCTGACTGACCACACTGCTAGGGTGACCCTGGGGGAGCTGGTCCATCACAGGGGTGCTCAGTCTTGGGGCAGCCTCTCCTCAGCTTCCACACCAGGGTCCTTAGCTGGGGTGGCTGCGGAGGGATCAGATCCAGGGAGCTGTCGCTGTACCTGCCAGGCTCTGGGCAGTTTTGCAGCCACAAGGGAATTCTTCAGCCAAGCTGTGCTTCTCACTGCTTAGGTTTTGCACTGGTCCTCACCTGTTGTGCATGGGTCAGGGATGAGGATGCAGAGGTCATGAGGATGCACAACTTACAGTTCAGGGATGAGGATTCACAGCTCATGGCTGAGGATAAGGATGTACACAGCTCGTGGCTTGGGGATGAAGATGCTTGGCTTGTAGCTCAGGGCTTAAGATGCCCAGCTTGCAGTTCCACAGCTCTGGAATGAAGCTGCACAGCTCACAGCTCGTGGATGAGGACTCCCAGCTCTCAGCTTGGGAAGTCACTCTGAGGTTGTGTTGGGGTGAGAACCACAGACCTGTGCCACCAGCCCTCCATCATGTACTGTGCCAGTGATGGGGGCAAGAGCATGGTTGTGGTTCAGCAGCTCTCGGGTCATAGCCATGTTATTGACCCTCTCTGCTCCAATCTGTAGCACTGTACAGCTCCAATCCGTACAGCAAACTGTAGCACTGATTTTGAGTGCGTCTGTGTGTGGTGGCCTTGCTGCTGCTGCAGGAGCAGGGTAAATACCTGAGACAGCAAAATGTCAGAGCATGCCATGCCTGACTCACCTGAAAGAAATGTGTCCACACCAAACCGGGACTGCAGCTTCAGCCGGCTCCTGGCAGCGAAGAAGCACGAGCGGTGCATGCTGGCTGGGAGCTGCCCAACTGGCACAGCTCAGCCCCGGCGGTGGCTCTGCTGTCACCGGTGAGGAGCAACTCTGGACAACGGATGCAAGATGCTGTGGGGTCAGTCCTCTTTGTCCTCCCCAAGTGGGCAGGAAGGCACCCCTTATGACGATGCTGGAGGCCAAACCTTTCTGCTTGCTCAAGATAAGTAAAGTTGCGGCTTGTCATGCCAAAATTCTAGTGGAGGCTTGTGTCTCTCACTCCTGCGGGAGCTGCTGAAGTGTCTGGAGCTTCTGCAAAGTCCTCAGGAATTGCTGCTGACCAGCTGCTCAGGCAAAAGGCCGTCCAGCCCCTGGTGCAGGAGTTTGTCCCGACTTGCTGAGCCTGTAGAGGGCTGCTGGATTTTGCGACCTGGACTCGGACTTTGTTCTGCTCCTGCTGCAGCAAAAGCCTGTGTCTGCTGGCCCAGGGCCTATGGGAATGCAATGGGGGGGCTTCAAGGTACCTGCTCTCCTCTGCTGCGCTTCAACTGCTGGGCTCCGGTGCTTGATCTGACCACGTCCCTCCCTCCAGCACGACTGTGAAACCAGTTGGCAAGCTGGGAGCTGGGGCGGGGGGAACTGGCGCCGGCATCTCCTCGTGATGCAGCATCCTGGGAGGGCGGTGAGCCCAGCGCCAGCCTTGCTGGGGCCGCACAGACTGGACGGCTCCAGTACTCCCGGCGGGGCCGGGCCAGCGGCAATGGCTCCTGCGCCAGCTCCAGCGTGGCCAGCAGCTCATGTGCTGGTGGCCATGGGGAGTGAACATGGCCCTGGGCAAGCTGCCATGCTTTGGGGCCACGTGTTATGGGCCCAGGGGAGTTCACTGTCCCTCCCTGCACTCTTGGCCATGCCTGAGCACAGCGGATGGGAAGCTGAGCAGCGGCGGAGACCTTAAATAACACCAGAGCATCCTCACCCTCCTGGCCCTGGGCCTCCCGCCAGCCTCCCAGGAGTTGTTTTTTTTGGTATGTGTGTGAATAAATTAGAACTTCCGAAACAAACCCTCTGACTGCCCCGGTCCTCTAAGGCAAAACAAACCCTGCCTGACTTGGACAGCATGTAGCTGTGTTTGCTCCCTCTCTGCCAGACTTGCCTGTAAGAAGCCGGTAAACCTGTCTCTCTCAGCTTTTTGAGATGTTACCCAGGGTTTTGAGAGTTCCATGGTGACAGGAAGCTTCATGTTTGGACTGAAAGCTTTTCTTGCCGGCTGCATGGGAGCAGCACAGGTAACCCTCCTGTCAGCTGCGTCATGGTGAGGCTGTGGCCACGAGCACTTTTATTTTTAAACCTTATCTTTATTGCAGTTTTCTCCTGCACTGCTTGGAAAGGTGAAATGCACCTTATCTGTTTGTCTGCCGGCAGCACCTTCAGCATGCCCTGCGGACCAGAGTGCTGGGGGTGATGCTGGGGCAATGCCAGGGATAATGCTGGGGTGATGCTGAGCCAGCCTGGCATATATCCATGATGAATGTTGGGTGCTGTATGGGAAAAGGAGGTCACTGCAGCCCCTTCCTGCCAGCTGAGCACCTCAGCGCTGTGTTATCACTCTGGCCTCTGGCCAGGGTTTTAATTATAGGTTTCTGACACAGCAATAGAGTGAAGCTGAGCTGGGGACTGGGACAGACACTGAACTGATGGCTCAGCTGGCACCCCAACAGCTGTAAGGGCCCGATCCCAGGCTGGGGGTATGGAAGAGTGAGGCAGCCCATCTCTGTGCCACCTCCTCCCCCCAAGGCTAGGGGAGGTGTGCTGGGATCTTGTGGGGTGACAGTCCCCAGGGCCACTGTTGTGTTCATCTCGGGGTGGCTCCAGGTGCCGCACAGGGTCTGTTTTCAGGGATGTCCTTAGGAGCACCCAAAGGTCCTGGGCAGGAGGGTGCAGGGCCACAGGGCTGCCCCTGCAGTGCTCTCCTGTTAATGGTTAATGTGACTGGGCAGTGGTTGTGGCACGGACTCCCCGAGCTATCAGCACTGCCATCGGCCCCGGGAACAGCCTGTACCTTGCTGCTGCTGTTTGTTTGCATCCCGGCCGCTCCACCCTGGTCACCGGCCTTGTCACTGCTCCGCAACAGCCACCTCCTGCCCGGGCTGTCCCCCAGCCACCCTGATGGTGGCTTTGCAAGTGACAGTGTCACCTGTGGTGCCTCTGTTTGAGCGAGATGGAGCCTGGGACCAGGAACGGAGCACCAGTACTCTCCTTGGTGATCCGTCCCCTATGGATGCTCCCTTGAAGGATGCAGGTAGCGGGAGCAGACCAGAATCTTTTCCCCTCACCCTTTTTAATCCTCTCATGCCCCAGCCAGGCAAGGGGGTCCTCTGACTCTGGGCCACTTTTTGAGAGTTGAAAATCATTCCACAAGTCTCCCATAGAGCCTTATGCCAGTTCTGAATGGTGCTTGATGTAGCTTTTAGAGGCTATTTTGAAGGCATAGCTGCAGAGCTCTAGGCTGTTTTGGTGCATTGCTGGTGCCCACGGGTTTACCTGCATCTTAAATCAGGGAGGCCCCTGGGGCGATGGGGTTGTAGATAAAGGGAGTGTTTTCTTCCTCGAGCAAGAGAAAGAAAACAGCAGCCCTGTGACCTGCAAATGCCCCAGGGCAAGGTCACGTCCTGGTGAGTCAGGAGCTACAGCAGGGTGTGGAGCCGAGGTGGTCCTCAGGCAAGGGAAACTGATGCTAGGGTGGATGTTTGGTTCCTGGGGTTGGTCCCTGGTGACAGAGAGGTAGAGCTAGGGGATCTTTGGGGGCTGGGGACAGACAGTGACTGTCACTGGCCACTTCAAGGCTCTTTACAACTCTTTCAGGATGTGACTCGGGCTTTGGGCAGGCAACAGCCCGGCATCTGGACATCATGGGCTTTCGGGTGTTTGCCAGCGTGCTGGACCTGCAGAGTCCTGGTGCCCAGGAGCTGCGCCGGAGCTGCTCGTCGAGGCTGACGCTGCTGCAGATGGACCTGACCAAGACAGACGACATCCAGCGCGTCCTGCAGCACATCCAGGCCCACACCAACAGCACAGGTAGGAGAAGCCTTTGGCAACCCCACAGAACTCCTTGGGACCTCAGCCTGCAGCCAGCATGGCAGTGCCAAGCCTCCATGTGCCACCACAGGGGGCTGCATCCCTGCAGGCACCTGTGCCAACAGCCTTTGCCAAGCTCTCTTTTTGTCCTGCGGCACCCCACAATTCCCTTGCAGGACCCCCATAAGCCTGGGGGAGCAGCTGGGAATCCCAGGGTGGGGGTTCCCCATTCAGGTCACCTCTTCTGGCACCCCATCCCCACAGGACTCTGGGGCCTGGTGAACAACGCCGGCTTCAATGACACCATCGCTGACGCTGAGCTCTCGCCGCTGGGCAAGTTCCGCACCTGCATGGAGGTGAACTTCTTTGGCTCCCTGGAGCTCACCAAGGGGCTGCTGCCCCTGCTCCGCTCCGCCGGCGGCCGCATTGTCACTGTGAGCAGCCCTGCAGGTGAGCACTTCCCTCCAGTGTGGCACCCCTGGCACCGTCAGCCCAGGCATGCCTTGAGCATCCCCACGGTGTGGTGCAGTTCCCACCCCCCAGCCACTCCATTTTTCTCAGCTAACTGGCACCAGGTACTCTAGGAGGAGCTGGCAATACTACTGAACCCCACAACAGCCACCAAGACAAGGGGAGACATGGGGACAGTCAGACTGGTCACAAGCAGCATGGGCAGCCCAAGTCCAGCTGCCATGTACCTTCAGTGGGGACGACAGCCCTGGCCAGGCCAGGAAAACCAACTTCCTCTCCCCTGCCCTTTTTCTGCCTGTTAAAACACATTAATGCTCCATTGGGGCTGACAATCCCAAGCTTTAGCTGGACAGGGAGACAAAACAAATTTCCTCTTCCTTCACCAATTCCCCCCGCCCCCACTGAAACATTAATTTGAAGCTAATTTCAGTTGTTTTCTCAGCAAAGCAAACCCTAAGCCATTTCCTTGAGCAGGGGCCAGGAACACATCCCTACACAAGCCCTGCCCTTCCCCCCCCCCCTCCAACCCTGTCCCTGCTGGAGCACTGGCTCCACTCATTCTTTTACTCGTGCCAGGTGACATGCCCTTCCCCTGCCTGGCAGCCTATGGGGCCTCAAAGGCAGCCCTCAGCCTGCTCATGGACACCTTCCGCAGCGAGCTCCAGCCCTGGGGCATCAAAGTCAGCCTCATCCTGCCTGGCTACTACAAAACAGGTAAGAGGGTCAGTGCCTGCTCCCTGCCTATGGGCAAAGGACAGGTGTCCCAGGGAGGCAGAAGATGCAGCAATGGGATGAGCAGTTGGTGGTGCAAGCATGCAGCTTCTGAGCATCTCCAGCTACATGGGGACAGTGGCTACCCTGTGGCTATTGGGCTCTGGTAGATTGGATCAAGTCAGGGTCAGGATCAAGTCCTGCCAGCAGATCCTGTATCACCAGGGCTGGTCAAAGCAGTTGAGTGATGTTTATGGTAGCAGCATCCGCACTGCAGACAGGGTCCAAGACCCCTGGTTGAGTCCCAGGCTACCAAGAGCCACTATGGTGCTTTGCTCATGACAATCTTTGCCAAGGTCTCAGAAGGACCTTCCTGTGAGGCTGGAAGGTGACTGGGGTTGCTAGCACCCATGACAGAGAGGCTGGAAGGTGACTGGGGCTGCTGGCACCCACAGCAGAGGGGCTGGACTGGGGTGCCCACATAGCTCACAGGGACTGTTTCCTTGCAGGGACGACATGTGACCCTGCCTTCTGGAACCTGCAGAAGCAGCAGCTGTTGGCCAGTCTGCCCCAGGAGCTGCTGCAGGCCTACGGTGAGGACTATGTGGAGGAGATCAACCAGCAGTTCATCCAGTTCATGAAGGTGGCCGTGGAGGACCTGAGCGCGGTGGTGAACAGCATCACGGACGGGCTTCTGGCTGCCAACCCAGCCGTGCGCTACTACCCAGGGCAGGGCCTTGGGATCATGTATTTCATACACCGCTACCTGCCCTATTTTGTCCGAGACTTGTTCTTGAAAGGATTCTTCATCAACCCCAAGCTGCCCCGAGCACTGCGGCGAGAGCACCACAACAATGTGAAGAAGGCCTGACCTCGGCCTGCACACGGCCTTCTCCCAGGATTTCCAGGCACACCAGCCCCTGAGCGTGTGCACAGCCAAAGGCATCGCCCTCCTGCACCGTGGGAGAACAATCAGCACTAGACGTTAAAAACCAAATTTCTTTCCAAAATCAGGTAGATCTATTTTCTATTGTGCAAGAATCAACATTTTCTAGAGACCTTGGTTTTGTATTTTTTCTAACCGTGCATCCTCCAAGAGGCCCATCCCTGCCTGACTCAGCAGCTCTGCACCACAGGCTGGGATGTACCTCCTCAGCTACCCACCCATTTTCCTTACTGCTCTCAGAGCTGTTTGTCTCCGTCCCCTCTCGGCTGGGTCAGGGCTGGGACCCTGTGGCCGTTGCTTCCTTGCCATTCATTACACACTCCACATGCTCCCGATGAGCGCAGGGGCCGAGACCAGGCTGCCAGTGCCGCAGAGCTCTTCATGAGATGAACTACGTGATTGTCACTTTTTAAATAAATCCATTCTTGATATTCCAGCAGGTTCTGGCTGTCTCCTTCTGCAGTGCAGCACTGCAATGCTGCTCAGGGATGCCCGGCCTGTGGGCACAGGCCTCGCATATGGTAGCAGGTGCTACAGGTAATCCCAGAAAAGGGGTGAGCCTGCCAGGAAGGATTTATGCCCACCCCCTGCTCCTCCCCAGCCCTATGCCAAAGGCTTTCTTTTGCTTTGCTCTGACAAGGATGGAAGTGGTGACAGTGCCCCACACGGACAGCCCCATGCACCAGGGACAAGCCATGCAGTTCCCTAACTTCATGGATCACTCCCGTAAGGCTGCACCCACAGACCAGGTACTGTCATGGCCTCGCCTGGAGGGAGTATCCAGGGCCTCATAGGGTGGTACCACCACCATGCCTGTGGTAGAAAAAAGTGTCCCAACTCACACAGGAATCACACCAGCGTCCACTACTACAACTACCAGATTCCCTGTGGCTGATGGAGGCTCCACCTGAGGCTGTGGGAGCAGGTGCCCAAGTAAGCAGGAGAGCACAGTGCAGTAGGCAGATATTTATTGGTGTAGAGAGGAGGGGATCACAGGAAAACAAACTGCAGGGGTGACCACAGCACAAGCTGGGACAGAGCTGCTCTCCATTGATCCTTCCTCCCAGCAGCATCCAGCATGTTTCCCACCAGCAAGGCTTGCCTGCTGCCATTGCACATCTCCCAGAACTCAAGTGCAAGTAGGAGCTAGCCAGGATTGAGCAGCCAAGAGCAGGGCTGCCACACCATGCCCAGGGCTTGGCTCCTACCCCAGACCACAGCCAGGCAGGGCTTGAGACATCTCCACCTTCACCAGGGTGACTAAGACTGCTCTGTCCCTTGGCCAGCTGTGCCATACAGCTCCATGGCAGTGCCAACCCACCCACTGCAGGGGAGAAGCCTGGATGTCTACCCTGGAGGGGTGTAGGGGTCCACCACCATCCGCAGAGCCCAGAGGAGCCCCAGCTCTTCCATGGCTGTGACAGCAAACTGCAAGCTGTGAGTCTCCACAGGAGAAAGGAGCTCAGCCAACTTATGGAGCCCTGTCCAGGGCAGCAGGGAGACTGATGAGAGCTGCTTCTGCAGACACAGCGAGGCTGCAGAAGCGCAAACACTGCCAAAGTGGGAGGACTGTGCTCCACAAGCACTCTGGCTCTGCCCTCACATTCCCACAGGCTCCATTCCAGTCCTGGCCAGGGCTGCTTCGTCTCTCCCAGGTCAGGGTTCACTACAAGGGGATGCAGGGATTGCACAGCAGCACGGGCTACGCTACAAACCACACTCTAACTACATCTCACAGGAACAACACTGAGTAGGAGGCGTGCAGAGCACTGACAGAGGGCCCTCCAGCCATGGCAGACCTGACCCATTCCTCTGCAGCAGTGGGACCCCCTCAGAGGCAGCCCCCTGCAGCTCAAGCTTGCTCTATGAGCATAAGCACACACAGCAATTAGTACAGGAACACTGGGACTACTGCATACACAACAGGAGGCCCTTCTGCTGCACAGGGCTAAGCCTGGACCACTGGTCCCTCTGGACGTCTCACAGTACACACAACTCAAACTTCAGCTTGTGAATAATTTAACTAGCAACTGTACAGTTTCCTCGTTTGATCCAGTTCCACAAATGGGACATCCCTGGAGTCTGGGCAAGGGACAACTCAGGGAGTTAGGGGTCCCTCCAGACTCCAGGGGTGGGAGGGTCAGACAGGAGCAGAGCAGAGTTAGAAGATGGGAATGTAGTTGTCGATCTTGGTCCTGTGCCGCTGGGCGATGCACTCTGCGATCCACACAATGTTGCGGCACTCCTGCTCCTTCAGCTTCACGAAGGCATAGAAGACTCCAAAGTGGAATTGGTTGAGGAAGGCCAGCTTGTTCAGCTTTACCTGGGGAAAGCCCAGAGGAGAACATGTCATTTGTTCACCTCAGGAGGAGTTAGTCAAGGCAAGTGTGGAGGGCCCATACCTTCCCAGCAGGCTGGAAGGCTCAGCACAGGTATCGTGTTTTGCAGCTCTCTAGGTCCTTGGGACAGCTCTAACCTACAGCACATGGCTCAGGACTGGCTCTGACATTTGAAGGGGGAAATATTTATAACACAGCTACCATGAAAGTCTCATTTTCCATGTAATTACATCCTGATTTTGCCACTGATGGACCAAATATCCATGAAGCAGCCCCAAACATGCCTCCCCACACTGCTCGAATCTGTCTGGGTGAGACAACAGGCCAAGCGCTATGCCAGGCCCTCATTCTCATGCAGGAGCAGAGGGCAACCTTCCCCCAAATCCTGTTCAACCACAGAACTGCTGACAGGGCAGCAGACCAGCTTCCTGACACCTGGAGCTCTGCAAATGCACATGTCAAGAAGTGCCTCAGGGCTCACTCACCTCGTGCTCAAAGAACCGGTCTTCAAGGGTTTTGTCTCCAGGGTTGCTGCCAGCTCCTTCAAATAGCAGCTTGTACTCCTGCAGGAAGGCATTACATGAGGATATACCCTGTACCCAAGCTCAGCAGCACTTGAGGGCCCCCTGTGTCAGACAGATACTCCAGCCACTGTGTCAAGTCAGAGGACAGAGAAGTCAAGAGTCCTGCCCCTTCTCCAAAATGTCCACTTCTCAAAGGCGTATCACTGCTTTGAGCCTGCAGGAAAAGGGGCATCAGGTACAGACTCCTCCATGTACAGACTGGAGTGTTTGGGCCAGACCTCTGTGCCCACAAACACAGGCTGCTCAGTAAGAGGACACTGAGCTCTCTTACTCCAAACAGGTCCCCAGCCATGCACAAAGTGGCTTGTACACAGACAAATCCAAATGCATCCTCCCAGGTCAGTGTCTCACTTTCAGTGTCTCACTTTCAAGTGAACCAGAGCTTAGGGCTGGAAGTGGGGCAACACCACTTCTCACTGAAGACATATTTCCATTCCCAAATCAGGCAAGGAGAACTTGTCACTGCTGCCAGATCAGCACTTAGGGGTTTGATAGTAAGGGCAGTCCCCACACCCTGGAACAGGGAACATTGTCACCCAATCACCACTGAAATGACAGCCATGACTAACAAGCTAATGACATCTCAGGCAAGCCAAGTCCCAGCCAAGCAGAGCACGGGACCAACAGCATCAGAGAAGATTGGCACCTCTCTCCCCAAGCTGTCCAAGCCACAGGTTCCCCCGGATCCCCAAAAAGCTCTGATCCAGAGCAGGTGCTTGTACCAATCCCCATGGCCTTCATCCCAGAGCACTCACAGGGTAGTAGTCAGCAACATTTTTGACTTGCTCGTAGTCATCTGCCCTGGCCAGCTGAGCCAGGCCCTCAGGGTAGAGCTTGCCGCAGTGTGGGAACAGCTTGGCTCGGTCCTCCTTGGACAGCTCAGTACCAAACGAATTGATGGTGATAATGAAGGCCCTCCGGTCAGCTTCAAACTGTGAGAAAAGAGTGGCTCATGCTGGGATGCAGTATATTTACCAGAAGCTGGCAGATATCAGTGCTGCTCTGCACAGAGCCACATCAGAGGGCAGCTTGAGGAAGCTGCCAGGATGTGCACAGCTCTCCAGTGCTCAGCCAAGGCAGGCTACAAGTGCAGGCTCCCAGTATGCCCAGTAGCTGATACCTGGGGAGCATTTAGTGAGGAAATCCCCATCCCAGGCACAAGCCAAATCCTGCCCAAGTCAAGGACTGTCTCTCACCTACTGCTCCTGAGCCCTGCACATCTCACAGCAAGCCTTGGCATGGAGAGGGGCTGTGACCCGAAAAACTCTGGTAGCTCTCCTACTTATTATCCACTCAAGAGGATGAAGATGTTGCCACAAAGGCAACAAATGTATCAATACTTGGGGAACCAAAGTCATACACACGCAGTGTTCCCCAGGTCTCCCAGTGAGCAGGTCAAGTCCGCATGGGGATGCTGAACACTAACTGGAGAACGCTTAACACTGGCAGACAAGCTGGGCCTGAGCAGGGAGTGATGACCATCACTGTAATACCATCCAGCTATGGGAGTTTCCAGAGCTTACCTCCAGGATTGGGCACATGGCATCTGCTGTGGTACCTCCCAGCGTCTTGCAGAACTTGTAGAAGGACTCCAGGTAAGCCTGGAAGAGAGAGGGTAGATGAGCATTCTTCTCCACAGCTTCATCTACACCCCCACAGGGCCCTTCAGCAGAGGGCAGACAGCAAGCAGGGAGGCTCCCAGATGCTCTGTAACACAGCTCAGGTACTCTGGCCCCATGTGAACTTGCCCACACAAGGACAGTGCTTCCCCAGGAGCCAGAGGCATGAAGGGTTGTGGTTGGCTTTGTTCAAGTGACTGCATGAGCTTACTGTGGGCAAGATCCCCAGGCAGTAAGGTTAAAGCCTATTTTGCTCCTTTGAGTTGCCTAACTCATTTACCAAAGTTTCACGTGGTTTTCTGACCCTGCTCTGGCCTCCACAAATATGCCAAGCCACACAACCATAGCTGCAAGACCTACACTCAGAAAGTAGTGCTGCATAAGCAGAGTCAAGAGATGAGACAGGACATCTGTGAAAGAAACCAGCTATTCTCTCTAATTCTCTTTTCACACTGCAGCCACTTGGTCTCCATCCCAACTGGAGCACTGCAGAAAGCATAAGGCCAGGCACAGCTATGCTGCCTCCAGGAAACGTAATCCGTTGTGGAGATGTTCCGTAATCCATCTGGAAGATGACTGTGTCTCCCAGGGGGAGCCTAAGAAGGCTGTGGATGGCTAAAAGTATCATTCAGCAAAAATGTTCTCAGAAGTGATCATGTGATAAAACACCTCCCTGGGCAGAGAGCTACAACTAGAATTACTTCAAAGGGATGGAATAAAAGGATGCTGAGACACCATAAATCTCTGCTTTATCACAGCAACCCTAGGACTAAAGATGGACCAAGAACGTACAAGTTGGACACCCTCAGCCCTTGCATTAGGAAAGCACCTGGATTACTGCGTTCTGTAAATATTTGTTACCACACAGTGCAAGAGGGCAGTGCTGGGTGAGCATCACTCATCAAAGAAAGCCTCTCCAGCACTTGCCACTGCTCAGGTGGCAGAGAGCACAGAGCATCAGTCTGCAGAGTTACCACAGGAACAAGGACATGGATAACAGACGCTGTTTGAGGCTGGCAGGAAAGGGAACATGGAGAAGAGATTCAGTCACTACCTCTGCCCTTATCAGAGCTCATGGACAAACCTAAGGCTTTAGAAGCAAATATAGGTGAACTCAAATATCCAGCAGTGAATGGGGATCCAATATCACAGACAACATGGAAACACATGGAAACAGACACAGAAGAAACAGCTGCACCGGGTACCTTTCCAGTGACAGCAACTGACAGAAACACTCCGGTGTCCTGAACCCCTTACCCCAGGAACAGAAATGTCTTCGCCTTTAATGAACCTCAGTGGGTCTTCCCTTTCATGAACCTGCCCCCTCTGCCTCCTGCTAGCCTCATCTGTCTTCAAATCCAGTCTGAAGACAGGCCTGTGGCCTGTCCATCCACACTTTTTCCAACGTGATCTGCTTGGATTCCTTCCTCTTCCAGGTGAGGGATCCTAACCTTTTCTGTAGTTTTCCGTACGGAAGTCATTATACCCAAGCCTCTAAATGTGTCCGCCTTAGCACCTTCTCCTGTTTTGCTGTTCATACTCTGAGTGGAATGAGAGAGTCAAACACACTTTACAGATGGATGCAGTAGCACAGTAATACTCATACAGCTCTTTTCTACTGTTAGGAACATGTTACCTTGTAGAGAGACATTTGCTTAGGTCAATCACTACCCAAGATCCCATTTAGTAGCAGGAAGGAACAAGGAGACACTCACTGTACAAGCAGAGTTTGGGTTCCCTCCTTGCCTCTCCCATACACCACTCCACATTTATCCACACTGATTTGCCTGCTTTATTTTATTGTCCAGTCACAAAGCTCCTTCAGCTGGTTCCTACAAGAAAAGTCACCAGCAAAGGCTAACAGTCAGCTGGCTTCACTTCAACAAGAGGTGGAACAAAGGGAGTAAGCACTGAAGATAACAAGGCCAGCACACTTCCATTGCTGGACTTGGCTGCTGACTACACTAAGCACTGATCACTTGTAATCTCTGTTCCCCATTTTAATAATATTTCCATTTGAGAACCTTCATTGCTAACAAGAAGTCTTTGTAATATCCTTCCTCCTATGAATCCTGCTCAAATCTTCTGTCAATATACTCACAGATTCCTTTAAAAAATCTCCAGTATGTCTGTGAGATAGCACTTCCCCTTCCTGTGCCAGCTCTACAAGGACACAGGCATCTGTCCTGGCCCTGTTGTGTTTTTCAGACCAGCTCTCTGCAGATTTCAGATCTGATTTTATTTCCCTCATTTGCATTGTATTATACATTTTCCAGTCCCTGGGGAGAGAGGTGGCTTCAAGTAGAGTCTGTAAACAGCAATCACCTTTTCCACCCCTTCATCCCTGTGATTTGTTACGGACAGAGCCCCTGTATTCCCCAGGGGCTGCTCTTTAGCGAGAACCAGCACACACTGAGGCATTACAGGCACCTACATTTCCATTTGTGGGTAGGAAGAGCAGACTACAAAGCAGTATTGAGCCTCAAAAAATATATGGGAAAGGACATGGCAGCTGGGATCCAAGGGGATACATCCCACCTCCCTCTCAACCATTTTTCCTGTGCCCACTCTGCTTCCCTGCCCTTCCCCTCCTGCTTCATGTCAAGACCCAGGCCTGTGCTCTGCAAGGCTGTGGTGTTTATGCACACAGGTGTTCCTCCCTGCTACAGCAAAGACCAGTACACGCCAGAGGCCACAGGCAGCTGGGCATGACTGCTGACACGCTGCTCCTTCTCCCTCCCCTTGCCTTCTTCCCTTCACGCCTGACCTGCTCTCTGCCTCTCCAAACAGGCCACAGCTTCCTTGGGAAGAAGAGGTCACGCTGACTGCAGGCTGGCCATGACCAGCCAAAACAAGATTGACAGATATAATCTACATCCCACCCTTGATCCAGAGAGTCGAGATGGAGCGATAGCCACAGCCTGCACATAAACACACACTTCCACACTGCCAGCTAAAACCAGACAGGGCCTGCAGAGGAGATGACAGCTCAGGACAAGCAGATCCTTAGCCCCTCCACATCCCTCTGCCAATACTCTCCCCAGCCTGCATCTTTTACACTGCTCTACCAAGAACATCTAATTCCAACCACAGCCAAAGAAGGCTTGAGCAGACAGTTGGAAGGTTTTTGGAAAGGGATCAAGACAGGGAGGGAAGCTGATGGGAGTCCTTCGACCAAGTTTAAGATCTAGTCATGTTGAATGCAGTTAACTACACCTCTGAACCCATGTAGTGAGGGAACAGACTTCTCCTCCCTGCCTGAGGCATGAGAAAATTGAAAGACACAACCTCTGCAAAATCTCTTGACAGATTCTTAACAGGTCCCAGAAAATCCTCCTCTGCCCAGCTCTGGTGCCCTGACTCAGCAGAGCCGTGCGATCGGATGTCAGGCCCCTCCAGTAGCGTGATCTTTACTTTCCAATTGATGCAACTAGGTTTTGGCCATGTTTAATCACCATGCCAGGAATAAACAGGAAAGTTAACATCTTCCTTCACTTCTCAGAGACTCTAGCACTAGGACAATAAGCAACAGGCAGAAATTGATGCACAGGAAGTTCCACCTAAATACAAAGAAGAATTTTTTTACTGTGTGAGTGACCATGCACTGGAACTGTTTGCCAGAGAGGCTGTGGAGTCTCCCTCCCTGGAGAAATTCCAAAACCATCTGGATACAATCCTGTGCCATGTGCTCTGGGATAACCCTGCTTGAGCAGGGAGGCTGAATCAGATGATCCACTGTGGCCCTTTCCAACCTAACCCATTCTGCAATTCTGTGACTCATTTACCTTATACAGGGTGTTTCGAATTATTTCAATATTCATTTCATCCAGGTCCTGTTCAGATATGCAGTCTTGGAAGAAAGCAGCTGAAACAGAGCCAGAGACAGAGTTAGCATTGCCCTAACCAGACCAATACTCAGCACTTTCCAGACTCCTCAACAGTACCAGGCAGAAGCATATCCTGTGTTGAGCCTGTCCCTCGTAGGCCTGGCCCTTTATCTTCAGCATGACTCAAAACCTCAGGCTCCATCATGGTTCCTGAGACCATAATAATTTTTGGGGTTCTCATATGAAAATTTTTCTTCACCCCTTGGTCCTATGGTTTTGTTAACAGCCTATTCCCAGCAGAAATTCTCAGCTCTAGCCTCCAGTATCAGGGATAGAGAAGCCTGTATTTAAAAATAAGCAATCTCCAAACTGTTCCCAGATGCAGGCACTTGGAGGTGACAAGGCAGCTTTAAACTGCCTTCTACAGCATCAAAGGAGTGCTTAAGCACCTTTGAGAGAGCAGTTAGTGAGACACAAGGAGCTGATGCTTCTCCCTCCTTCTATAATATCTTAGTGAGGATTAAGAAGGCATGGTGATGCCACAGCTTCTATAGCCCATGACACTGGTCATACTTGGAGTCAGAAGTTGTTTCTCCTGGTCAAGTCTATCCATTTTCCACTTCTTCTAAGGGCTTTTATTTCTCTAGCTGAAAGTTAGCAACAGGAGACAGAATAAATTAATAGGACTTGATAGGATGCTCAGCCTTACATACTTTGCTGGAGTACCTCTGGAAGGGAGTTGGAGAAGTTGTTGCCGCCTAAAGAACACAGATTTCAGATCAAACAGGTGCTGCAAGCTGCAGATATAGATGAGTCTTGTACATCTACAGTGTAATGTAATGCTGCTGTTGTATTCTTGCTAGCAAATGAGTGGTACAATAAAACCCATTGAAAGGACTTCCTGACTACTTCAACTCTCACTCAGTAACCAACTTTGCTGAATTTGCTACAAAGAGAAATCTGATCTGCCTCAGCTTACACAGTGCAGCTGTGGGTAACAGACACCACAGTCCTGCTGAGAACTGACCAGTGCTCTGCTCTGTGCAACAAACCAGCTGCGATGCAGGCTCACACCTCTGGCCTGCACCACTTTTATAGCATGAGCTGCCTGGAGGGACAGCAGCCACACTGTGGGTCTGGAGGGTTCTGAACAGAGGTTATCCTCCCTAAAAGTTTCTTTGCAGCACCAGAGCACGATGCCACGTGGCCGGGGGAACACTGCTCCAAATGGTTGGCAAAAATGCGAACAGAGTGTGCCAGGACTGGTTTTTACTACAGAACACGCTGGCCAGCCTGGAGAGCTAAGCAGTGGCTACTTAAGAGTAGCTGAGGAATGAGTACACAGCTATTTCAGTTCCTGGCCCTCCAATATCCCAAATTAGGCTTACAGCAAGTCTCATTTTGCCCTGTTAACCTATGAAAGCCATTTGGGGTTAGGCATTCCCACCAAGCCACGTAGCTACTCAAGTCCTTTTAGGAGATAGAGCTGCTGTTTCTTTGCATGTGGTCACTGGAAAGAGTGCAAGTTAAACAACTGAAGCCTGCATGCCTGCTTGTTTAGGCAACATAGCTACTCCCCATGTTCCCCTGCTGAAGAAATGCCACACTGGTTGGTACACAGCCCCAAGGGCATGGCCAGGGCAAAGGTCTGGAGAAGCCAGCCCAGTCAGGGCTGAAGCAGGCAAAACCAACTCATGTACAAGTACATGAATGCAAGAGGCAAAGATCCTCAACTGCCAGCCATGTTCTCCAGAACCACCTCAGCACTGACATGGGGCATTTTCACTCCATATTCTGCTGGAAGCTTTAAGGTCCCTGAGAGATAATATCTCTGAAATACTCTGTTCTATCTTCTTGCCAAAATGGGAAGGTTCCCACTTACTTGCGAGGAGGATTTTCTTCCCACACATCATCCCTACAGTGGGCTCAACTCAGCTGCATGCAGAGCCTCAGTTCTCCTGCTGCGTTGCTGTCCTGCTTTGCAACCCAGATCTCTTGAGGCACATTCTCCCTTCTTTGCTGGGCACAAATAATTTTTCCATGACAACTACTTCATTTGCCCCATTATTACACACAGCATTTGCAAAAGCACTTTCAGTTCCAAACCCAACTATTTCTATCAAAGACAGTATGATGACTAGAGTGTTTTGTTCTTTCTAGCAACCCCAAAAGAATGACTAATCAGTGACTCAGGCATATCTCATTACGTTTTTGCCCACAGATGCTAAACTAGCAAGTCACCTGTGACTACCTCCCCTACTACTGCAAAGACTTCCATATTTTCTCCAGAACCACTTCCTACACCTTTTATCTTTAAAGAACAGATCTGTCTGACTAGCTGTTCATAAGATACTTGGTTTTAGCATTATGTGCCTCCTGAACAAGCCTGTAGCCCTGAGACAATATACCTCAGGCCAGGATGCTGCTATACAATGTGTTTAAAAAGGCTTTTGGAGATTTCTTTGTGGTGTTGTGGTTGTTTGGGTTTGTTTTTTGTTTATATAAAGGGCTTTCATTTAACTACTGCTAATTTTAGTAGCCTCAGAACAAGACTGGGCATGCGCATATCTCTGTAATTCAAGAAATTACCCAATAGTCCAATTAAAAGTGCTGGAAATCAAGTGATTCGTTCCAGCAGAAGACCAAATAGCCCTTCACTAAGGAGTCTCAAGGCCTGGATCACAAAAACCAAACTTTCCAGCAGTCTGCCCTACCACTGTGCTGAAGGGTACAGAGAGCTAGGTGGTCCTCCAAAGGAAAAAATGGCATAGGACAGGAATAAACCTGAACTCAAGCCCAGCCACCACAGGCAGTACAGCCACAGCTGTGCATTACCCACCGTTTTGTCTTCCTGGAGCACAATTTAGGCTTAGCTGGAGATAGTTGACTGGGGGAGAAAGGGACATCTGTTCCACCACACACAGTTGAGAGGCATTTTGAACAGCTCCACTCACCCAGAGGAGTGTCCACCAGAATTGCATTGTAGAGCTCTGCAGGTGTCTGAGCAATATTCACAGCTTCCATCTGCTCGAAACTTCCCAGAGGGTGGCATTTGGGCACCAGTTCAGAGATGGAACGCTGGTGCAGAGTCCCAGTGATCAGTAGAATAACATTGTCAATCATGTAGCTGTACCTGGAGGAATGAAAGAGGAAGACTGAAACAATATATATAATGTGAAACCCAGCAACAGGCACACATCATCTCCTCGTGAACATCTCCAGAAAGACACATGCTTCCAACTAAGGCACCTTCTTGTCATCTGCTTATCATGCTGGCCAAGGAAAAGGCAGTCAAACAAAATCCTGGGCTGTGATTTATGGCACAGCTGAATCACACCATCTGGGTACCACCTACCACTGAGCATTCGATTGGAACTGGCTTCTGGAGGTCTCTGGCCCCATACCCTGTGCTGAGTATGGCCAGTTCTAGCTGCTCGGGCAAAAAGACTTTTGAATGTTCACATGAACTTCGAATTATTTGCATGGATTTGTATCTCACAACCTCCCTGGGGCTCTGCTTTAGCATCTGACCACACTCACAATGAAAAGATTTTTCCTAATGTTTCCCCATGGTCATTTGTCTACTGTTTCTCATCCTAACCCCACACACCTCTGAGAGGAGCCTGGCTCCGGTTTCAGTGCCAGCAACACTGTTCCATCTTGCCAAGTGAAAGGAGGAAGGGTCACATTTTTGCCGCCTCACTCCATTCCAAAAACAGCAGGACTGGCAGCTTTGGCACAACCTTTACTCACACCCTCACGAAACTACACACAAGGTTTTTCACACCTCTACACCAAAAGCTACAAACCTCTTTGCATTAGCCCACGTTATGATGTCCTGAACCAAGTTCTCCACTTATGTTGTTCAGGATTAGCAGATTCAGTCTTTGGCACTACAGCAATGGGACATTCAATCTGGAATCACAGCACCTGGCAGAAGTTCCACAAACACAAGCTCTTTGTGGCCCTTCTCTCCAGTATGTCCATGTTTCTCCTGCACTGAAGAGCACAAAATTCAGCACAACATTCTAGGTGAGGCCTCCACTAGTGCTGAGTAGAGGAGAGAGAAAGAACACCTCCCAGTAAACCCAGTCCAGCCAGAAAAGAGACCCAGCTAGCCTGAAGACTGGGAACACAGGAAAGCTTGGTAGCCTTCTCCAAGTGGAAGATTCAAGCAAGGATTAAGACATCACATAAATACCAAGTGTCCCCAGCAAGAACAGCAGATGCTCTAGGCATCTTCACCACCAGCTAAGCCACAAGCCAACCAAGCTGAGAACCTGAAAAACATCAAATGAGATGAGGGGGTTTTTTAGTCAGCAGAAGTTGCCTTTGCACATATCCCTCACAGGGAAGAGGCACAGATGCTGAAGAGCAGGGTATGTGGCATTTTACACTCCCTTGATCTCACTGTAAGAACTCTAACTCTAAAAAGTTAGATGATGGAAAAGACTTGAAGGAGCTCCTTGGCAGGAGCTGCTCCAAAACAATGGAGATCAGGCCTGAACTAGAATGGCAGAAGGAGCTGTGCACATCTGGAGTTGAAGCTCTGCTGAGAGTCAGGCTTCCCACAGGTACTTGAGTCTGAAGAAAGGGAACTTAAGGCCAGCATCCTGGGACTGGGGTGAAGACAGGCAAGGCAAGGCTCTGGTGATGTTTGCCAGATACACAATGGGATGCTGCTGGTCTTTGTACTTCCAAGCTAACAAAGAACACAGTGCAGACCTGCTTCCCTTTAACCACATCAAAGGCAGGTAAGCAGAACCAGTTAAAGGCAGATTTTGCTAGTTTTTATTAGACAGCCTTACTGCCTCTCAAATATGCTCAAAGGGCACGTCCATGAACAAATCAAATCCACACCTTAGTTCCTCAAACAGGTGCTGCTTTTTTCTCTCCACACTGCAAGGCTGAGTAATGCACCTCCTGGCCCTACAATTTTTGCAGAGCACCCTTCTGTGTTTGTAGCTTACCTTTCCTGGTTCAATCTAGAACCAGGGCAATTGGCACAAGCTTCATGTACTAGGAAACCTCCTTTTGCCCTTTAATCTACAAGGTCATTATCTTCCCTCCTGTTTGTGCAGCTCTCACCATGGAGATGATTGCAATCTCCAGGACAGCAAGAAGGGCCTGTTTATGAGAACTGAGGTAAGTCCCTTGCAGTAAGCAGCTGGTTCCTGGTAAATAAAAGCATCTGCACCCTAACACAGATGCTTCTCCATGAGGCGCCCCAGAACAAGGATACAGGAGATCATTTCCCAGCTCCACCATCTGCCCTCAACATGCAGGTTTCCTTAGTGCAACACAGTTGCTTTAAGGAAAGACCATAGGCAGCACTTCTCTCAACAAAGCAAGGCAACAATATATGAGGAGACCAAATTTGTTACTTTAACTCTACAGTTAGTTTAACTCTACTTTAACACACAGCCGACAGTGAAGGAATAGGTAAGGAAATACAGTCATGTACGCCAGCACACCTCCCTCCTATCCCCAGTTTACTACAGATACTGCTCTCCACAAGATATTTGCAAGGAGCCTGGCCAAAGTCAACTGTACAAAAAAGGAACTGAGGAAAAACGTCTGGAGCCCTTCTGTTCTCAGGTCTTCAGAGCAGCTTACTGAGTCTCACCAAGCTCATTCATGCCTTCGCAGTCCAGCTCAGCACAAAAGCTACAGCCAGGTTTTGAGAGAGCTGCCAAAATCTGACCCTCTTCACACATGGAAGCTCCTGCTTTTGGACTGAGGGTCCCAGCAAAGACAACCCAGCTGCCTTCCAGTGCCAGAGAGCAAAGCATGGTCCTCCTTGTTTAATTTATACCCCTTAACTTGACTGTTTCCACATCCTTCAGGGAGGTCTGGGAAATGCACGGTCTATAGCCCAAATGCCAAGGCCTCTGAGGAGGCACCAACTGTTTTAAAGATTACTTCACCTCCTTTAATCTTGTTGTCAAAGGATTCATCCCTGTGGGAAGAGTTAACATGTGTGAGATAAAGGGGGGAATGCTCATTTAAATTCCCATAGTGACAGCATTTCAAACCTTCACAATAACAAGGGAGATACAGCAGGACAAAGGTCTTCTTGTGCCTGTCAAGGCCAGGCAGATACCAGCACCACTACATAATCCTTCATGACAGTTCCATTTATTTCAAGCAAGGCCAGACCATCCTTATTCACATTCAGTCCCTACTTCATCCCAATAAAATCAGCCACAGTTTAGCCACTCATGGCTACAAGGAAAGACTTCTAGTGCAAGGGCAGCTGGAAAAGCCTCTTTTCAATCTGTGGAAGGGGCAACAGTCACTTTGCTGTACCAGGTTTCAACAAGAACCCATCTGCCTCCATCAGCACAGTTGTCCCAAGACCACAGCAGACGTCCTGGCTATGCTGGCATTTTCTCCCAGGCCAAAGAAATTGATTAAGTACAGTGGCAGCAGTGTTTCTAAGAGCTTCCAACTACTTGTGTAATAGAGCAACTTTTATTGTCATGTTCCTCATCCCCTATAAGGTTCTGACCATCTTCAAATGGTTCAGCTTTCACAGTTAATGCCTGCTCAGACCCCTCCAAGAGCATTTTAACTTTCACTAGCTCTCAGTGCAGCTAATAAGAGGACCAGATTCTGGGACACATGAGAAAATAGAAGTAGTTTGTCACTTGCAACACCACGATGTCTTACTTCAGCCCACTGGGATGGTCTCTTCATAGCAAAACTTGCTTGCATACAAACATGTTTTACACTCCTGCTTTGAGATGCTTTCTGCTCACCCAGAGACAAGGGCACAAAACCAGCCAGAGCTTGACTCTTCCTGTCACCCACTGAATGGAGGTGTGGTATATTTCAGAAATTCACATTCACAGAAATACAATTTTAGTCAATAGTGAGAAGTGTCAATCTCACAGAAGAGTGTCATTTTTTATTAAAGGACAGAAAAGAGCCAACAAACACAGAAATATCCTTAGCATCATCCACAACAGGAACAGATGATGATTTACAGCTTCCTGAAGTCCGAGACAACTGGAGCCACTATCTTTGCTCCTCCAGCGACTCCCACTGCAGAACAATATGCATTGGGTGACACTCAGATAACAAGAACAAAGTCAGGCTAGGGTATGCCTAGAGCAGCCAAAAGAGGGGGACTGGTTGGGCAAGCCTTCCTTCCAGCAGCAGCAGGCCAGAGTTCATTCTCACTGCGGCTTTTGGGAGATACAGTCTCAGGCAGACAGAGCAGAGACCCCTCACAGAGAAGAGGGGAAAGCAAGCCCGAAGAAGCCAAATCCTGACACAGTCACTCATGGGCAGCACCTTGCACAAGTCTTTTAACAATTTGTGTTTCCTCCTTCTGGCATTACTTGAGTACAGACTCTGATAAATGAGATATGCAAGAAAGACTGCAGTGGCCCACTGAATATTTGGAAAGGCTGTTTTATCAAGGGAGCACATGAAATGCATGAACACTCATAACATGGGGCATTTACAACTTGGCCTCAAGGCACTCAGGCACAGCCCTGCAAGGCAGTGACCCCAAAACAGTTACAGCTTCTCCCTCCCCTACTTGCTAATCTAATCTAATCATAAAGAGTCATTGTCCTACAGCAGATAGGTTGGTCTTTTATTGCTTTCTGTTCCAGGATACTAAAAAAACCGTTAACAATACTGCAAGTGGTCACAAAGCATGACTAATGATGGAAGACTGCATGACCTGAGATTCTCACAGATTCTCCAAAAGTAGAGCCAAAACTGTAGCCTAACAGCTGCTCTGCAAGAGATCATGAGGACAGCCCTCCCTGTCACAGCCAACAGACAGCAGTGGGCCAATGCAGAGGTGCACAGCAAGGGTTTTGTCGGGATGGGTTAAGGTATTGGCTTGCTCAGGCAACTTTAATGCTTACCAAAACCAGCATTAGATGTTAACTCAAACTACTGTGAGCAAGGACAAAGTCCCTATGTGACTGCATTGGGCAGTTACTCAGATTACTATAGAAGCATGTATTTATTTTGGGATGAAAAAGGGAAATTTCCAGTGGGATCAGAGCAGTGCTCTGAACTCGGCATGAATTTTAGAGACAGCTTTAAAAGATAATGAAGTTGTTTTGACTATAGTCACTTTAGCATCTAGTGCTTCCCTCTTGCAGCTTATTCAGTTCACATACTCAGAGGGTGTCTGGAGAAGTAACTTAGGGAAAAAGTTTCAGGCTGCTTGTACCACTGCTTCCTTGGGTTTGTGCATAAATACACAGATCCATCTATACCCCACTGGATACTGTGTTGATACACAGAGCCACTTGTCACACCTCTCTCAAACTCCAAATATTAAGCAGCCACGAGGGAAAGCAACACAGACTTCAAAGCCCAAAAGAGCAGTGGCTGACACTAAGAATAGTGCCAACAGCTGAGATGTTTATATCTGCGGGGTCGGCTTAAGATCATTAGTAAATAACTGCAGATGTCCTGATCTGGAAAGGAGAGGAATGTTGCACATCAGGAAGATCTCAGTGCCTGAGACTTGTTTGAGTAATAGACAATGGATGTGAACAGAGTCAAATCCTTTAATCAGTTTTTCAGCTCGTATTGGAACACGTCAGATCAGCAGCAGTTCCACCTCTCATCTGCAGCTGAAGCTCAGACAGTCCAGGGAACAGCAAGAGCAGATGCAGGGTGTGATGGTCTCTGCTCCAAGTGTCCTTGCTGGTCTCTTCCTATCTTTGCACATTGTCCTTCCTAGAGTCACGCCAAGGCAAACCCTACCTAAGCGCTACATTCGTGAACCTGCCAAAGAAAAAGCTGACAATTTCATGGTTGCCACCACAAACCAAGGGCACTCAGCCAGTAAGTGGGTGCTCTGCTAAACTTAGATCAACAAGACCATTTGAGAGCAAAGAGTCATAACTTCACAGTACTACAGAGGCTGTGGCAGCCTTTCAAAACCAAGTATCCAGGAATGTTCTCAGCATTAATCTATATTTAGCTGTATCTCCACATGATTTTTACCATCCTCTAGTCTAGGTCTCTTGGGATACTGACCTCAGTTTTCCACTGGTATCATCTGTTAACTTAAAAGCAGTGATGCAGTGTTAGCTGCATTAAAGACTAACGAGAAAAAAGCTACAAGAAGTACTTTTAATTTTAATGCTTTATGAATGTGACTCGGTGTTCCTGATCTGTAAAAACCCGCTGAAACATCAGGGAATGTTTTGAACACCTTGCAGCCTGGTGCAAGAATCTCTGGTTGCCTAAACTTGATGCCTCAAAGCTTGAGAAACACAAGGCTGACATGCAAAGCTGAGCCCTGGCACTCTGCACCATGTTGAGCAGACTTGAGCACTAATTCAATTTTAAGTATTGACCAAAAACATGTAATCATGCTGCTTTCACAGGGACCAGCTGCAGAAGTCAAACTTGCATAAACTTTTTCTTATCTTACATGTAAAGCACAGACCCCCAAACATTTCACAGACAGACAATAAGAGGAAAGGCTGCACTGTTCACATTATCCCCCAAATTGTCTCCAGTAGCTATGAAAGCTGAATGAGTTTAGAGGTCTAAAAGCCTTTAGCTACTTCTCAGTGAATGTGTGGTCTGGATCCAGCCAATGTGCAGAATGTCTCTGTGCATACAGACCTGCTGCCAGCAGAAGACAAGAAATTCATCATCCCACTTGACATGCAGCAAACCATATGAGGCAGACACAAGATTTAGCTCAGCCTCCAAATATTGTGGTACTTAGGCAAAGCTCTACACAAGTATTTGCTAGACTTCAAACTAGCTTACAGAATAGACCTGGGAGAGAGAACTAGGACCCAAGATGCCCATAGGAAGCCTTCAGAAAGGCCTCCAGGCCTTCTCTGGGTTGAATGTCCCAGTCTGGAGCATTGGGTGAGGCAAGTCAATGGAAAGGTAAAAGGAAAACAAAGGCTGCTAAGGTCAAGCACCAAAGACCTTGGAAATAGTTTCAATCAAGGAGTGAAGCCTATTACATGTGAACCCAAATGCCTAGTGAGTGCACACACAGCTGAAGGCACTGCACAAGGGTTTTCTTCTGGAAAAACTGCAGTCACACATAAATTGATTTGAGGAGCACCGATAACCTAATACACACTCTCCCTTTCCTTCTTGTTTTATGCCTCTAAGAGACATTCTGTTCAGCCTGTCGAGGAAAAGACTGCAAGAAGGAGCACAGGGGAAGTACAAGGACTGTTCCTGCAAACTGCAGAATCACCAGAGAAATCCAGCTTTTAACAAAGCCCAAGAAGATAGAGAAGTCCACACACTGCCTGTGGATGACACTGCATGAGCTTCGACAGGGATGTTATCCACAGGCAATGAATTCTCACCTAATCACCCAGAGCCTGCATGCTAGAGCCCCTTCTCAGAGCTGCAGAGTTTCACCAAAGACTTCTTTATCTTAGTGATACAGGGGCTGACATCTGGAGCTTACCACTTGCTTTTTGCTGCATCTTTACTGCCACCTATAACATTTTCTTAGCTTTTCTCATCACTACCACAGCTCACTGTTTCCCAGGCATCGTGTTAACACCTTCCAAGTGAAGAACAGTGCTGCTCCGTAGAACAGTTAGGTTGTTTCTGTTCAAATCCACTGGTCAAATGAAATGTTTTTCAGGCACCAGAGGTCTGGGGGGGGGAAAAAAGCACCCTCTTAATGTAACAGTGAAACACACCTTTCAAAGATTCCCTTCCTAATGAGGGCACCCGCAGTCACACCATGACTCCCACAGTCACCAGCATGCAACCCAGTCCATCATCACAGACACTGGTTCTGGGAAACCAGTGTGAGATCAGCATCCTTTAGGAATGCAGGTGAGCAGATGCAGCTCTGATGCCACCATTCAGAGGACACAAGTCTCTGATCGTTTCCAGACCATTAGCTACATGCCCTTTTATTTTGAATATTGCGTAATCCCTCCAAGAACTTGGCTTATCAGTTCAACTTTGCACTCCCTGCAAACAGGGAAGCTGTTTGTCAGAAACCTGTGCTGCTTTGCCAAAACAATCTCTGCCAGAAAAGGCTCTTAAACCTTTTATTGCAGGATCCCCAGCCACTACAGTAATTTTTGCTTCCTAACCCCACTGCCACCAAGGAACCTGATTGAAATAGTATAGTGTGATTTTCCCCACAACAGCATCAGGAAAGATTTTTCAAATTGTTGCACTTGCCTCAATGAACTACACCTAATGTAAAGCATTTGGAGGGTTTTTTTCCTTCAGCAGGAAAGGATTTCAAAGGGATGCGGTCATATTTTGTAACCTCCACAGTTATGCCAGGATGCACACTCCAGTACATTTAGAATGAAGACAGGCAACTTCCTACTCCACAGAAGAGGATTAGTACTCTTCAGCTCAAGTAGCAATTGAAACAATTTGGCTCCAAAAAAACCACTGCTGCAAAATTAAACTCAAGTCAAAGTTGTGCAGCAGAAACTAGATCTATCCAGTGCAGGGGAAAGGTAGAGCAGGACTGGGTCAGGGAGAAGGTAACAGAGGGAAGTGTCAGTTAAGAAAAGGCATGCGCAAGGGGAAAAGGTACATGCAGCCTCATCAAAAACACATCTTGTGACCACAAAAACATACTGAAAGCCAAGTTCCCAGTCTGCATCCTTGGGGCAAAAAAAGAACCTGGTTCCCAGCCCTTGTAGGCTGGTAAGATAAAGATAAAAGTTGACCTCTGATGACAGGCTTGATCACAGATTTGGAAGATGTATTTAGACCTAGCTTGACCCCAGCCCTCATTCCCACAGCACACTCAAGTGTCCACAGTTACCAGAAGCTCCCCCTCCTGAAGACAAGACCAAACCCTTCTCTGCCCATCGGTTTGCTGTGAGGGCTCAACGGGCCCAACAGCTGCCAGAACCCTGACACTGCAAAGCCTGTGGTCTGCTGCAAAGCCAGACTTTCCAGAGCAGGGAAGAGATGGTGATGAAGCAAGGGGGAGAGGAAAAAAAAAACCAAAACAAACCCCAAACAAAAAACCACCACACAACAAAAAACAAACAAACCAACCAAAAAAAATGACTAAACTCTTTTCCCTGCCACTGGAAAAATAATAAAGCTGACAATCCTGATCAGGCTACAGCAGGCTAAAGTCAGGATTCTTTATCATAATGTTGCTCCTATCTAAACCATATACAGGAACACTGGAAGGAAGGAGAGACAGGCCATGGCACCGTGTCAGGCTAACACAAAGAACAAAGCCTGTACAGAAAGGCAGGGCAGCACATCACTGAGAAGAACCTAAAACCCACTTCCATCCCACAAGTCAATATGTGCTTGTTGAATTCAGGAAGTGGCTTTTGCTGTTTCAAGAACACTTAATACCTGTTTGTTGCTGCCCTACAGAACATCACTGCATTCCCTCAGCCAAACAGTCCATTGTTTGTGTTGGAGCAGAGATGTTAACAGACAATTTGTGCCTATCACTCAGAACCTACTATGGCTGGCTGAAAGACATGGGGAAGCACCAGCAGACTTCCAGTAAGAAGCTGTGTGGCAAGATGCAGAGCTAGCAGGTGTGTTATGGAGACTGCAGCAGGCTCAGCAAATCGAGCTTTCTGCTTGCTGTGGCAGAGCCTGCCAGCTACAGCCACCACTTGAAAAAACAAATTGAGGAAGTTGGCTGATTTCCCTTATTTTGGTACTAAGAACGCAACACTTGCCACAGAAGAGTTCCTGGAGAGAACCAGAGCCAGGAAAGAGTTAGTGTGGTGCCAGGAGAGGAGCACAACAGGACAAAAAAAAAATCAGTGTCAGCAAGTGACTTGGGGAACAAAGACCTTACACTGGGGCTCCCGCCTTGCTGCGTTCTGAGGTCAGTTTTGTTCACGTGCTTTTAAACACTGTCCTTTCTCCTATGCTCTGGATAGAGGTTAACTCCTGCCCGCCTCCCCAGGTGACCATCCTCACCAGCTCTGGCTGTGCACCTGGGGACAGGCAGCACGGGCCTGGAGTGCCACCTTCCGGCAAGGAACCGGCAGCGCGGCCTCCCCTCCCTGGAGCCGGGCATGGAACACTCACCCTCTGCTCCAGAGCCCCTGCATTGCCCCTATGGCTCGTTCTCCTTTCCCTGGCCTCACTTACTGCTTCAAAGAGGCAAGTGAAATGACATGGTACCATTCCACCTGGGACAAACGGCATGGCTGCTGGCAGNCACGGGCCTGGAGTGCCACCTTCCGGCAAGGAACCGGCAGCGCGGCCTCCCCTCCCTGGAGCCGGGCATGGAACACTCACCCTCTGCTCCAGAGCCCCTGCATTGCCCCTATGGCTCGTTCTCCTTTCCCTGGCCTCACTTACTGCTTCAAAGAGGCAAGTGAAATGACATGGTACCATTCCACCTGGGACAAACGGCATGGCTGCTGGCAGGTTGGTGCTGGAGCCAGAGGAGACAAGGACTACAGCTGCTCCCGCAATCAGACATTTCCCCAGATTTCACCAATGTGTCCTGAGTCAGATCTGAGCATCCCCAAAAAAAAAGCACAACAGTTACCTGATGATCCACTCAAAAAAACCCCAAAGGTCCAGCAGGACATTCAGGAAGAAAAAGGCCTGACTGCTTTTCAAATGTTTGATCCATCTCCTGGCATCAGCCACGAACACCCAGGCCACTCTGAGTGTTGTTCAATAAGTGTTAACAGGCCCTAATGTGCCCGTCTTATGCAAGGTTATCCAGGAGTCCTAAGAAGGCCAAAGAGGTAAGTACATACAAAGACATCCAGCAGCAATGAGTTTCAGAGCTGAACTGGACATGCTACAAAACATTTCCTTCCATTTTGAGCCAGACACACCTCCTACAATCCCACTTAATGTTAAAAAATCTGTTTACAACTCCAAAGAGGTCTTGGTGAACTCAAGCTTTCCTCCTGCAGAAGCCAGCCCTGCTCAAACTTTCCACATCTTTCTACTATTTTTTATTTCATTTCAGCCTGTACACTATTAGCACACAGATACATCCAGTTGAGTACAATTTCTTCTTCTGACCACCTGGTGCCTCAATTGCCTTGAGCTGTCTACCAGGAGCAGTCTTTATCATTTCCTGCTCAAGTTTCATTAGCTACCCTAAAAAAATGGAGTGGGAAATAGTCGTGTTCAAAAGGCAAAGATAAATGACCCCCTTATCTGCGTGTGCACCCAGAATGAAAAATCAAGAGGAACAGGCTTGTCCCTGTGTCCCTCAGGCAGGCAGGCAGGCAGACAGTACCTCTGGGTGCACAGGCACAAAATCCCCAGCACTGCCAACATCCTTTGGCTGAACATTTTTATGGTACTGCCTCCATACAAGCCTGAGCCAGATGAAAGCCACTGGCACAAGTATGTGCTTCCAGCTGCAAAGAGAGCTTGTTCTCCACTCCAACTGTTGGGGACACACATGGGAAGTTTTACACTGTCGGCAGATAAAATCTCTGAAATTTCCGTCCCCTGCCCCAAACCAAAACCTACTACAACTCAAGGGACAGTTTCAGGGAACACAGTCTGAAAGGCAGCCCAAGAAGTCACATCTAGTCTACCCTCTTTTCTACTAGACATAAACCTAAATACTAGGTTTATCAAGAGATAATATTAAGACCCAGTGGGCAAAAGCAGCACCCTCTTTAAACTCCTTGTGATCCACTGTATCTTCTGTTTTAACCTGTCTGTAGTGTCACTGCAAGTTATTAGAGATTCTAATACCCTGACAGTGACTCCCACCTTGGACCAGTCAAAGCTGGTAACACCTTCTCTACTTCAACAATACCACACTGGAGTGATGAGTGCAGACCTAGAGGAGACCCCTCCATCAGTGGTGTGGCAGAACCATGACAAAACCCAAGTGAACACTAGGACTCCTTGCAGAAAAGACTCTACAAGAGAGTGCAGACATTCCATATGGGAAAACAGCTTTTTCCTGCTTCACCTTTTGCCTTTCTCTAGGCAGCACTACAGACAGTGGCATTAAAGCAAATCTTGTGGGTAAAAAGGAAGAGAAGAGATAAGAGTGAAGACAACTTGAGGAAGGAACATCCTGTGCTGAACAGCACCAATATATTCAAGATGAGATTATGCAGTACCAAGAGATAGAGGTATCTGCACAGAATCATATTTTGTTGAAGAGAACTCATCAAAATCAGAATGACAGAACCAGAACAAGATCAAAGTTAAATCAATTTGAGGACAGAACACCAGGTTTAAAAAGTGATTCCAACAGCTGGTAAGAACCAGCCTTTCTGATTACACAAGATGTTTAAGGTCTTCTGCAAAACTCGAGCTGGATGTAGACACTGGATAAAGGTCAACAGGACTGAAGTAAGAGGGAATTGGATTTCCATGGCTATCCATAGCCTACCTACCAATTCAGGCAGTGTGTAACCAAGGCAGACATGGTCTGAGACCTTTCAGTTCATATTTTCCACACACTGGTTTTTAAAGTGAAACTGTTAGGCAACAGCAAAGTTTTAAAGTCTGCACGATACTGCTGTGCTGCTCAAACTGTTGTCTTTAAACAGATACGACAGAAGCTTTAGTGATTACTATGATAATTCCATGGAGATATTTTCATAAACATTTCATAAAGAAAAAGCAACAGTGGAGGACCACCCACCCAATATTGGCAAGCTCAAGCAGCATTGATGTCTTTATAGAAAATTCAATATGGACAAAGAGGTGTTTTAAGAGTTAAGTTTGAGAGAATAGAAGAGATTGCTCCATACAACTAAGATGAACTAGAAATTGCTTCATCCATTGCAAACACTGCTAAAAAATGGGAGCTCAGTAATGTCTTGCTCCATATTTGGGTCCAAACACAAAAACTCCAGAAATTTTACTGACAAGCTTGTAAGTAAAACTATTTCTTAGAAAACAGGAAAGGCTTAGGAGACAACTTTAACACAGTGACCCAGAATATAACAGACATAAGCCACTGGGTTAGAAAGTGAGATAGCAGTAGCACCCAGACGTAGAAAGAAATGAATACAAAGGCACATGGCAGAGAGATGGGTGTTTACTCAATACTTGCAAATGCAGGAGATGCCACAGATAGATGAAAATTTAAAATTTTTCCATCACCCACAAAGGTCTTTCTACATTAGTCTGCATCATTCAGAAACTTGTAGCTGGTAAGCAGGATAACACACACACAACTGCCAAAAACGGAAGACTAAGCATCACTTGCCAGAGTTCTTGCCATGAGCCCAGGCTCACTGTACCACAGGTGATACATTAACTATCCCACTCAAGAACAGAGTATGATCTCCTTCACAGAAATGCAAGTTAAAGTCGTATTCTACTGAACCAGAAACTGACTTTTGTCCATGAGACATCTCCTTGGTGGTTAGAGGAGACCACTGGCTGTGCAGTTTGCAAGCCAAACTAGAGCTTATAGGAATATAGTCTAAGGAAAGGAAGGAAGTCAATTTTACTTCCATGTTTCATATGCCAGTTAGGACAACTGGTACCTCTCTGCCACCAGCAATTCCATTTTATTACCAAACAAAACAAGAGCAGAACACTGGGAAGCAGAGGGTGGTACAAAACCTCTGGGAGAAGATACCTCAAGACTGCTGGGCTATTTCAAGCTTTTCACATCAGCTGAACCTGCTGTGGAAGCCCCATGTGTTTCCATGAACTGACAGAGACGTGCCGAGGCTGCTGCAGCCCTGTGTTTCCCTGCTGTGCATTCCAGGCCCTGCTTTCCCCTAATACTGGCATCTGCTGGATCCCACTGAGCTGTCCAAAAAAAACAAAGCAGTCAAAGGTTAACCCTGAAAGGGAAAAGTTGTTCAATTTTTGGCCAGCTCAACTCACTGAACCAGTTTGTGATGGGGCCAGAGGAAGGCCTACAGCCCCTGGGGTGGGACAGGAGAATCACATCAGGGCCTACAGCCCTGATGAAGGCTGATCAAGCTCAGTGGCTCAGAACTAGCAGGCAACTGCTGTAATGCACGTGCATGGCATGCCTGTGTTTTGCATCAGGACCACAGTTTTAAAAAAACAGGAACATTTAAGTCACAGGACGAAGATAAATGGCACCTCTAAGAGACTGAATCAATACTGTGAGGGAAGGCAGCCAAGGAGCTGTACCAATGGAGCACATGCTGCCTGGGAGCAGAAGCCTTCAACAACACAGTGATACAATACTGCTGGTTTGAGACCTCCAGATACAACCAAACCCGTTTCATTCAAGAAGCTGCATAAACACAGCAGGCACGGGGCTGAAGAGTAGAAAGCTGGTCTGAGAGCTCTCAAGTCTGGAAGAACACCAGCATTTGAAATGCTGTTCATGACCAGCTGGTACTCACGTGATAAAGTCCAGAAAACTTGCCAGGGGCTCATATGCGTGGTTCCTCATGTGACGGAACTCCACCACCATCTTCTCCTTCAGCTTGTCATCAATGACAGACACAGTGAGTGGGGAGGCTTCATTGGCCAGGAAGTTCCCGTAGTCTGTGCTCTGGAGGTGCAGTTTCAAGTCTGAAATAGAAAGAGTAATTCCACTCTAGAGGGTTTTGGGCTGGGTTTGGGGTTTTTTTTCAGCATAGCCAAGAAAGCTGTTGCTCAGCACTTCTTTAGGCGCTCTCTTCTCTGAAAGATCACCTAGACAAAATCCATGTGTTAAGTCATACACTTATATTTGTGCTCAGTTTTATCATGGACAACCCAAATGCAGGAAAAGATCAGTGCTTCACCATATCAGCCTTGCTTCATCTTAAAGACAAATCTGTGGCACCATCTGTGTAACTGAGTACACACACTGGTGTCAGCTGTTCACTCTGCTAGGTCAAGGTGGAAGCTTACTGATTTTCTAGGAAGTATTTGCTACAAATCTAGGTGGAGAAAAAAAACAAATAACTTAAGCACCCCATCTAGCCAAAAGAGCTCTGGTTGCAGGCTCCTCTGAAGAAATCACAACTGAGAACCTAACTGCACACACAGCAAGTCTCCCTGGATACTAGTGATACAGAGGCATCTGTAAAGCTTTCAAAGTCAAAGAGACAGAAACAGCAACTGAGAAATCATAAACCATCTTGGTCTTACATTATCAAAGCAACTCAGCTAACTGTACTGGTAAATAGAATTCAGGTATTTAAGGTAGAGAGGGACTAGTGAAGATGAAGGCCATTTAAATCCATCTCACAGGGCAGGCAATCCCTGCCCAGGATGGAAGAACATGCTCAGAAGTCTTCCCCTTCTCCAGTTTCAAGCAGAGGAAACCTTTGTTTCCTCTGTTACCCCTGCTGCAGGTCAGGTGCCCAACCAAGCTGCAGTCCTGGCCAAGGAGCAACCACAACATGCTGAGTTCTGTCAAGATAAAAGCCCTGTTTGAGCCAAAAGCATTTAAGTGTCTCTATGGAAAAAGTGAATCCAGAACTACGGAACGTCATATAATCCTACTCCTCAAAGCTCTACTAGTTGCATTGGTACACAGTGTTCATCTCCCTTCAGTTTCACCTCAGAGGGCCAGTTAGGCAAGCATCCTCCCAGGGATTCAAGACCTTTATGGGGTAAGGAGAGGAGCTGGAAGAGTTGAGTCAAACCAGATGTGAACACACCATCCAGAGAAAACAAAAAAAAAAAAGACATTTCTCCCTGGTTTTTCTGAAGCAGCAACACTGAAGCTGCCTTTCACTTCCACTGAGCCATATGATTCCTCAGAATTACAGCACATGCATCCACGGCACCAAGGTCAGAGCACGTGCTCAGCCTGGTTTGAGGAGTTTGATCTTTTGACATTACACCCAGCCATGGGCACGAGCTGGAGAGTTCCTCCTCAGGCTCCAACCTGAGCTTGGGCAGCGTGATACTGTTCTCCACCCAAGGGATCAGGGGTCAAATGGCTTCCAAGCCAACTGACTCTTCTAGGTATTTCCAAGGAAGTCCAGCAAAGGTGGTTTTGACCCAGCACGCTGTAGGTACAAAGATGCTCCCACTGCTCAGTGTTGCAGGAAACAGATGGAGTTTACAGGGAAGGAAAATAAAGGCCAGAGACTTAAATATCACTCAGTTTGTCATGTTTCTCAGTGGTTTACACGAGAGTTTCGGGGACACTTGTAGAAAGGAGGGGATTCTGTCCCTCTAGTCTGCTCTGATGAGACCCCATCTGCAGCCCTGCATCCACCTCTGGGGTCCTCAGCACAGGAAGGACATTGAACTGTTGGGAAAAGGTGCAGAAGAGGCTACAAAAATAATAAGAGGGATAGAGCATCTCTCCTAGGAGGAAAGGCTGAGATTGGAATTGTTCAGCCCAGAGAAGGAAAGGCTCTAGGGAGACCTTATTGCAGCCTTTCAGTACATGAAGGGGCTATAGGAGAGCTGGAAAGGTACTTTTAACAGGGGCATGAAATGACAGGACAAGGGGTAATGGCTTCAAACTGAAAGAGACTAAGTTTAGATTGGATATTAGGAAGACATTCTTCTCCGGGAGGGTGGTGAGACACTGGCAAGGGTTGCCCAATCCCTAAAAATTTTCAAGGCCAGATTGGACAGGGTTTGGAGTAATTTGGTCTAGTGCAAGGTGTCCCTGTCCATGGAAGGGGGTTTGGAACAAGATGGTCTTTAATGTTCCTTCCAACCCAAAACCATTCAATAATTCTATGAATCCTGGGTGCAGCAAAGAGAGCTCCCCATCCAACTACATACATCAAGTCTGAAGAAAAGCAGAGATCTAACCTAGATCTCTGTTCCTCAGGGTAATCTGCAGCTGAACTACTGTGATTTATTCCACCAAATGATAGCCAACTTTTGCTCACACTTGCAAGGGAGAAGACACTGGCTGGGTAATTCAGTCGAGTCTGCAACACGAATCTTGCCACAGAGTCAGACACCAGATCATGCCAGAACTTGGAATGTCCCTCACATCCATGCAGCCTACACAGGATTATTATTGATAGTAATCACTTCTGAAAGTCTTCACAAAGCCTAGCTCATGGGCAGCACCTTATGTGCAAAGGGTTCTGATCCATCTGCTCTGCAACTGCCTGATTTCTGAAAACTAAGACAGAGGGGAAATCTACCTGAACTATGTCTTAGTGAGTTTTTGTCCCACTTTTTAAAGCTCTTGAATTATGAGCTTTGGAGTCCGAGTGGAAATTAAGTTCCTGACAGATCAGGAATTTACTCGTTTGCTTTTAGCAGAAACTGGAGAAAACACAGAATGAAATTGATCAATTAATATGTTCAATGAATATGAGAGAAAAGGTCCTGATAAGAGTATTATCTCCATAAGCTCAGATTGCAAATGGAGGGCACAGGAAATTGCAGTAGTTGCATTCATATATCTCCTACTTGCAGTTTCCTGTAGTTGTGCAGAGCTCTAATGGAAGCTAAGCCTGCCCAAAAAGGCATGTGATGTTGTTTTGCAGCTATACAGGACTTTGGAGAGGAAGCAGCTATTGCATATCCTACCAGATCTGCCTTCAGCAGGGAAGCTGCCAAAGCTTGTTTCCTCAAGTCCAACACCATTGGTTTGTTTTGGTGTCATCACAACCTGAAACTCCGCTTTTGAGGTTCCAAGCAGCTGCTTTGCTATCATGTCCCTTGATGCTACAGACTCAGTGACACAAAAAGAAGTTTGCTTATTTCCAGGAAGTCAGAGCTGCACTGCATCTAGAGCAGAGGCACACAGGCTGCACATTGTGCCTTGCAGGCTCTCCAACAACTCTGAGCAAGCTCCCATGAGCTGCTTGGCTGGAACATTTTGCCCTGCTCCATGAAGGGGTTGTCCCCCCAACTCCACAGCACAAGAGCCAGCACATTATGTTGCAACTGGAATAAGGGCCATGTTTATATAACACTTGGAATTCATTTTTACAAGGAAGGCCAGCCACAAACTGCAGAACTAAACTTTTCTGAATCTCTTAGCATCCAAGCAGACAAAACGGAACATATTTTCCAAAAATTGGACCGGATTTATGAACCCTGACTCAGTGCATCCCACAGTGTATCAGTGCTTTACACTAGTCTGTCCTCCTCCAGCTGCTGGGCCAGTCACCAAGCCTCAGCCAAGAGGGTTTGGGAGCTTTTAATAGGACTATTCACATGTCAAGCTTCTCAGATGAGAGCAAACTAATCCCGTGGTTTCACAAATCTGCTGCCAGAAGAGCTGTCCCAGTAGCACGGTGACTAATAAATGGACCCACTGCTGAGCAAGCCCCCAGCTCTCCAAAAGCTCAGGTTCCTAACACAAGCTTAGACTGAGCCGGAGTTGGCCTCTGGCAGCAAAAGCAGCACCTTGGCAGGGGCAGCTGCCAGAGATCCCACACGCTGCATGGCGATAAGACACTGGCTGCAAGGCTTTTGCAGGGCCTCTTCCCCAGCAGCTGCTGAAAAGGAGGGAGAGCTGCACCTGGAGCCCAGCCTCTCCTGATGAGCTCCTCCAGACACCGACCAACAACAGCACATAGTCTCAACCCAGTGACTGATTTTAAGAGATATATTTGACTGTTTCGGCATTTTTCCAAAGGGTTCACATACTTTATGTAGCAGACTGAGCCAGCATTTGGCAAGGGAGCACTTGAATGACCACAACACTTTTGTTCTCTCTCCTCCCCCGCGAAACCTAGGAAATTATGGCCAGGTCACTGCTCCCAGAAAGCTGCCTCGTGCAAGAACACAACCGTTTGTCTGAACGACAGCCTTTTTCAGAGGGTAGGGTGGTACTTGGGATTACCATGACAGGTACTTACAGCCACCTCCTACCAACTCTCAGATCAGGCCCTCTGGTTTTCCTGCAGCTGCCTGTACATGAGCCACAAACACAACCAGGCCTTAATTCAACACTGCTGTGCCAACACCTTGACATTTCACATGACATCTTTACAAGAGACTTTATATCCACACTAATGCAACTATCAACTCCTGCAAGTTTGCTTTGACATAACAAGGAACCAAGCCATTAGTCTGTCAGACATCTGTCGGTCAAAGCCTTTCCTGTAAGCCCTGCTCAGACAGTGATCCATGGCCCCATCAGCTCAGACTTCCAACCTCTCCTTCTTTCCTGCTGTAGCTGCATTGCAGAGCTCTGAATCAAGTTAAGGGCTCAAGCACTTCCAGGCAAGGACTGATCTGTCTTCTCACACACAGGCACAGAATCAGCTTCCGCAACTTCTGAGCTGAACTGATGTTTTCACAAAAATTATCTGCTGTAACCCCAACATCTTCCTCCAAAGCACCTGGGGCCATCACCGCCTATATACAAAAATTGAAATATCATTTGCCATCTCCCAGGCTGGAGGCAGTAAAGCAGCCGAGGGATTACAGAGCAGTCGGCAGATGAGTTACATCGCCCACGTCTCCCTTCAGGAGACTGCAGTCATCACCATTTGCCTTGTTGCTGTTTGTTTGGTCTGTTTATAGCCACCTCAGACACTCCTGAAGCTGATTCTCTGAAATCTCGCTCAAGAAGAACTCAGAGACCCTTTGTTCCCTGCAGAATTTAAGACCTTTCCTGTGGTTGCACATCACCAGCAGTGACGTGCTACCTCTTCTCTGTTGTCAGGCAGCAAATTCATCTGGGCCACAGACACAGAGAAGTATCATCTTTGGCTTTTTCCTACATCAGTATCTCACCTCTGACTTTTCAGCAGTTTGAAATGCCCCCAGCATCCAAGAGCAGCCTGTGTTTCTAGTCCATCTCACCACACTCCACTCAGAGCTTCAAACCCAGCACAGCCAGGTCATGTTCCACAAGGAGCCCCTCAACCAAGCAGCCCTTTCCTAATCTGTCCAAAAGGCAAGGTAACCCCTCCTCATCTGCCTGCATCCCCAATAAGCTTTTTTCCCCTTCCAAAAGCAGACTAAGTCACTTTGTAACCTCAGAAGTCCAGGGTAGGACATCAGCCCTGTGCTGAGGTTAAGGGACAGGCAACAAATCACTCAGAAACTAAAACAAACAGGGCAGAACGGTCTCATGCTGCAGGAGCTGACAGCTGAGGAAAAACAAGATGAAAGCACTGACAGGCTGCCGAGCAGCAATACCTGCCAGGAAAGCCAGACACCATCATCATCTACCAAGGGGCAGGACCCAAACAAGAGCTGAAGCTGCACCAGTACTGAGAAGCTGACCTCAGCTGCTGCTTGAAGTTCAGCTAGGAGAAGCTATGAAGGTCTCTGCCTAGTAAAGGAGGCCAGAACAAACAGCAAAGAGCCTCTGTTGAACCCTACAGGAAGCCAGTGACCACAGTGTTTGTTTGCCACCATGATCTAGCAGGCTATGGAAGTGCCATCTTTCTTCCAATAAATGTTTTCCTGGAGCTTGTTTTAACATGACAGTTGATGAAACAGCCGCAGCCAGTGGTTACACCCACACAGGATGCAGGACAAAGCACTGAGATTAATTAGCAAGACAGCATTTTGGACACTGTTCTGTAGCTGCACGAGCAGTCAGCATTCAGAGGACAGGAATGGTCTGGACTCTCCTCAGGTCTCACCATGCCTGTACACTCTGCCTCCTCTGGCAGTAGAAAGCTCTTGGGGCCAGGGGCCAGTCCTGCTGCACAGTCCCAGCACACAGGAGTCAGCTTTTCACACAGGGCTCCAAGATGTCAGGAGAGTGACAAAGCACCATCTGAATGACGATGAAAGGTCCCCACCACATTAAGGCTTGGCTTCTACACCCCCTGAGTTCAGACTGAACCACTCTTGGAGTTCAGGATGGATCTAAGCAGGGCCACACCTCGGGATCATCAAGTGGCCTCTCTTTGCTTGGTAGTACTGTAAAAGAGGTGCACAGGAAAGGATCTGTGCTGTTCCCCCTACACCCAGGAGGATACCACGAGCTCCATCAAAAGCACTCTTGAAGTCAGTCTGGAGCTCTGCAACATCCCTATACAAGAGAGGACACGCTGCCCATGTAGTTATGCTGAAAGAGAAGCCCAGTTCCAGCCTTCTGGGGCCTAAATCCCAGGATCACCGTGATAAAATGGAAGAGGCAGGTAGCACAGCCTCTCCTGCCCTTCTCTCAGTGAAAGGAGATGTGCTGAACACCTCAAAGCGATGGCAGCCTGCAGGGCACAAAAAAAGATCCTTGGGACAATAAAAACAAAAGCACACACTGCACTCAACCCAGTGTACAGAAGACAGATCCCATTCCTCCAAGGGCACACCACTGTTTCCATGGCATCCAAGTTCCCAGCTGTGCCACCTGTATGGAGGGAGGCACAAGCACCCACAAAGTGGTGGTGCTGGAAATGCACAGTCTCTGGAAGGCCTCGTCCAAAAGAAGCCCACAAGCCTGAGTTAACTCCCTGCCACTCCTCAGCCACATCATCCAGCTAGAAGGTGACATGTCCTGCTGCTGGATTTTCACCCACCTATCACCTCTACAATACTGGCAGGTCAGAAAGAAAGCAGCTTTCTACACAGGTGCTGTGGAATCAAGAAGTAATAGCAATAGGAGGCTCATGAACACTGACCTAAGGGTAAAGACATTCCTAGTTCAAGATGCTTTTTGCAGAAGAGAGCTTTGCAGACCAACAGTAAAGCCAGCTGATAACCTACATTCCAGTCCCAGACTCAACTCTGCTGCTTAGAAGCATCACCACTGTTCAACTGCATCAACAGATTTTCACTCTCCTGACAGAATATCAGACCTCTTACAGGCCACCACAGCTTGAGGAGCTGTAGAGGACTCACCAATCTTTTGACAGAAGAAATCTGGGCGACTCCTAAGTTTGGTTGCCCCAAACAGATCCCACTCAAGCAGAGAGCCACGCTCACACCACTGGAGCAGAGGAAAGCAGCTCCAGGTCCTTCACTGACACCTTGTGTCAGAAGCAGGAACTGGATACACAGTGACCGCCAGGCGGGCTCCAAACGCTCCCAGCTCAGGTGTACTGCACAAGCTGAGAAACAACCAGAGCACCAGGACTTGTGGAGCTGAAAGAAGGGATTAAACGTGTTATTGCTAAAGGGTTTAAGAGAAAGCTTAAATCAAAACAGTTCTCACACACATGCCCTCAACGCTGGACGTGGTTTTTTGCACTTCTTAAGGCCAGGTCAGGAGCCTGCCTGACCACAGACAGCCCATTTGGCTCTCTGTTTCTGACTCGACAAAAAGGGAGAGCTTGGATCAGGTTACCTCGTGATCAGACAAGCAGAGACAACAGAGGATCACGCAGAAGAGCATGATTTCCTCCCTTCCAGCAGCACTAAACTGCCAGCCTAAGTCCTGAAGCAGAGAAGTCAATCCCTTTATGCTTCCAGACTGATCTGGGTAGAGCAGGAGGAGCAGCATTTCAGACCTGGAAGCACAACGTCCTCCAAACAGCCAGATACCAAATTCCCAGCGGCAAAGACAAAACAGAGAGTAGAGAAGAATGCACCAGTACTTATTTTGGCTGCTAATACATCAGCCACTGCCTGGATTTCGTGCAGACAAGTATCTGGGAGAGAAAGAAACAAGTTAAAAGTCTGTGTAGCACAGAAAACAAGTACTGAAATGGGAAAATCAGCACTAAAAGCACAGAGGAAAGAAATAGTTTGACCAGAGACCTATGTAAGTAAAAAAGAACAGTGCTCCTTTGAAGGAAAAGCCCTCTCCAAAAGCACTCTAACCAGGGGCACAGTGAGCCAAGTGAAGGAGGAACAAGATTGGCAGCAAATTTGGAAGAGTCTTCAGGTTCTGAAGCGTGACCAGGAGCACAGCAGTGGCCACAACCAGAGAGCTGTTGGGGACAGAACAGCTACAACACCATGACAAAGATACGGGAACTCCAACGTGACTCATTCCAAGTGCAGCCAACACCACTCCGAGAGAAAACTCAGTTTAAGCAGCTTGGTTCAGAAAGTAAGAAACTGAGAGAAAAGAGAAGCTCCAAGTACAGAAAGACTCCAAAGAGGAAGTCATCTGCAGGAAAGGTAAAAAAGTCACAGCTCAGGGCATCTGAGACTTGTGATACCAAGAGTGCAGAAGTAACTCCCACTGCTCTCTTTCAGGCCCTGGGCTCCACAGCAGGAATGGCAGTGACTGCTGCAAGCAAAGAGCTGCAAGACAAGAAAAGCAGAAAAGGAGCTTCTGTCCCAAGCAAAAATGTACTGGGAATTTTTAAGGTAGAGACTGGGGCACAACACAGCACTCTGTTCTCATTCTATTGTTACCCGGAGTGAGCAGCTCCAGGTAACTTGCATCCAAGGTTTGGCTGGCCAGGGATCCATCTGAACAGTCAATGTCAATTAACCACCCTGCAATGATTGTCTAGATAAAACTGATGCTTAACTAATATTTTTAGAAGAAAGAGTGATCCAATAATTACAGTTCCACGGATCAAAACAACTAGCATCTCTGGATATGTGTGTTTCAAGTTTATTTCAAAACAGGCCTGGTATTAATCTTTGTGATTTGTGATCCAGGTTCTGTACACCAAAGACTGAAAACTGCTAAGCAGGTCACTGATCAGAGGAATAGTTTAGCACCACCTAATTAAGATAATGAGCTGACCAGAGGTGATCATAAAACTGCAGAATAGTTTGGGTTGGAAGGGACCTTCAAAGGCTACACAGTCCAACCACCTGCAATGAGCAGGGACATCTTCAACTAGACCAGGTTGCTCAGAGCTCCATTCAACCTCGAATTTTTTCAAGAATGGGGCAGCCACCGCCTCTCCTGGGCAACCTGTGCCAGTGCTTCACCATCCTCACTGTAGGAAAAAAAATCCTCACAGTTCTCCAAGTTTGTACACAGTGATCTAGAAAAAAGATAATGGCTGGAAATCAGAATTAACCTCGAAAGAGATCACAGGCGACAGGGAATTCACTGGTAAATTTACTCAGATTTGCACTACATTTTTTTCCACTACTGTTCCTAGGTGACCTGATCTCCTTAAAAACTAATCATGGGTATCAGGAATCTTAGATTATGTCAATAACCTTATTTCAGGCCTTAAAAAGGCTTCCTGCTCTTTAGGGAGTGAAAACACAAACAAGTCTCACCAGCAACGCCTGTCAAAACTCACCAGGCTTCCAAAACCCGCAGGGCACCGGGCACAGCTACAGGGCCCCCTCAAGAAAGCAGTGGGAGCCCAAGTTCCCTTAAACCTCTGTATCAGCTGCTGCAATCACACGGCCGGGCTGACCGGGAAACTGAGTCAGCTGAGGCGGGGAGGGGGGGACAGACCGGGACACCAAATGCGTCCTCAGCCAAGGGGTGAAGAGGGAACACCGGCTCATAAACGCCGCTGTCGGCTCTTCTCCCCACTGCCAGGCGGCCCCTCGCCTCCGCACAGCCGCCACCATCTCCCCTCAGCCCACGGCCCGGACATTCCCCTCAGGATGGCGGGGAGGGGGGGCTGCTCCCGCTCGCCTCAGGCCTCCACCACCACTCACCCTCCAGGCTCTCGCACTGCACCAGGTTCACGTAGTCGCCTTGCCGGAGCACCCCCGCTTTAAAGCCGCGCACCAGCCCTTCCAGGTACCCGTTATCCACGTTAAAATAGAGCTCCGGGAAACACGACATGGCGGCAGCGACGAGACGGCAGCGCTACCGCCCGCCGCCTCACGTGACTCGCGGCGGGTCACGTGGCCGCGGCCCCTTCCCGCCAGCCACCGCGGCGCGGGAAGGGCCTGAGGCGATGGTGGCCGCCATTGCCCCGTGCCCGCCGTAGCCCGGCCCCGGCCGCCAGCGCCAAGCGTCAGGTTCCCCTCCACTTTACCTAAGACACCAGGAGCCGCACAGGCAGAAGAGGAACACAAGTGAAGCTCGCAGTGTCGCCTACTGCCGACATACCACTTCTACTAGTCAGGAAATACCTAGCCAGGCAAAGGGCTCTGCCAGAAGCTGCTCTGTAAAACAATAAAATAATTTTGTTTGATGGAGGTCTTGCAAAACGTGGGATATATATATTATGTTCTTTAATGTATGCTTTCAAGCCTAATCAGGAAGAAAGGAGACCTAATCAGTGGAACAGGCAGCAGCCAGCATCCCTCAGTCAAGAATATCCTGGAATAAGCTTTAAGGATGTAATAAGCCAAGATATTGATATATGTCTATGTGTACATTGTTAACCTGGCAAAATACTCCATGTCCATGTATCCTAGAGCTGAACTATCTTCATTGTAACACTAAAAATCACGCTACGGGTCAAAAAGATCTGCCCAGGTGAAGACTCTTCCCTGGAGTGTGATTAGAAGTTACCTGGAGTTATGTGATTTCTATGGAAGTTGCTGACCAATCTCAATACAGGGGCCGTGCTTGGGAGATTACAAACCCCGAACGTGTCTGTGTAAATAATGGCAGGGAAAGCCCAGTGGGGTGTGCCGGATTTGTGGAATAACACCGAGCACCCAGGCTGGGGCGGCTCTGAAACAGACAATCGATGTCTCTCTGGAGTGTGTCACTATAGGCCCCGTGCACACCGAGGAACGACCCCGATTTTTGGGGTAACAGCAACATAGCCAAAACATGACCTGGGGGTACCCCTGCTGCTGAAACACCACTTCTGTAGCCGGGAAGGGCACACTTGGTTTGACACGGGCGTGTCCTGCAGTGTCGGCTGTGTGGACACAGTGCCCAGCTGTGCACTGGCCACCCTGCCCTTGCTGCCCCCCTCTCCCCGAGCGCACACATCACACCATTCCCACTCCGCAGAGTCTTTTGCAAAGGGCTGGTTTATTGGGGCTGCAGAGAAGGAGGCACACCCAGGGGCGAGGAGCTGGCCGCCCCCCGGGCGCTAGTTCTTGCCGCAGGGGAAGCTGGTGCTGATTTTCCTGCAGTAGCAGAAGGCGTTGAAGAAGCGGCAGTAGCAGGTGGCGCAGGGGTCACAGCAGGGGATCTGGTGGCCGAGGCAGGACTCCAGCAGACGGACACAGCGGCGGGGGGAGCGCTCCTCACGGCCCGCAGCTTGCAGTTCTGTGGATGATGCCTGCCGGGGAGAGATGAGGGAGAGAAGAGCTGGTCCTGGACCACTGTGCCAGCAATAAAGAATTGCGTGGGAGAGAGCCAAGAGTGGCTGCTGAACTCTGGCTTTGCCAGCAGCAGAGGCTTCTGTCACGTTCAACTCCGGGCTCTGTTTTCTGTTGGAAATCACCGCTGAGCCCTGTGGACTCTGCAGGCATTCCTGCCTCATCCACGGTGTCTCGAGGCCTTTCTGCACACATCTATTTTAAAACACAGCCTGGACTGTGTCTTCTGCCCAAAGAGAGGCACTGGGGGCTGAGCCAGGCAACACAGGCCACTGCCCAGTGAGCTCCTGCTCTGCAGAGGCTTCCTGGGCTGCACTTGAGGGTAATTAGATGGATTACAGGAGCACAGACTTGGACCACTCTCCTTTGGGTGCTGGAGCCCCTTGCAGGTCCGGGCAGCCTCAGCTCATCTCAGCTCCTGAGGTGATGGACAGATAGTCCCATCCCAGGCAGCTCTGTGCAGCCCCAGGGACACAGAGAAGGCTGCTGCGGCCTCAGGCCTCCCTGATCTTTGGGGTGTCTGTAGGAAATCTCGGGGAGCCTACCTGTGGTTCCAGCAGGCTGCCTCTCTGCACAAGGTCACCATCAGCTTCTTGGACCCCCAGGGCCATCTGCTCAAACCCCAGCCTTGGGAGAGCTCCTGTGAGATACAGAGAGGCTGGACAAGGAGGCTGCTCGAGGGTCAGCTCTGATTCTTCTCCCTTTGCTCGCGTGTCCCCGTGGAAAAAAGGCCCCGCTCCCTGTGGGCTGCCAGGTCGCTCTCACTAGCCAGGGCCAGGAGAAGCTGTGCTGCTTTAAGGGGATCCCCTAACTCTGGGTCAGGGATCCCCACTTCAGTTTTGGGGCGCTGGGTTTCCAGCAAGCAGCTGCGGGGGTCAGTGAAGAGCAGGCGGCCACAGGACTCACCTGCCGGCTCCGCAGACACCTCCTTGACTTTCCGCGGCAGGCTGGCGTGGCGGGCTCTGTCCACCCCCTCCAGCCCGCCGCTCGCCTTCTGCAGGTGGCCACAGCTCAGGTCAGCAGTCCTGAGATCCAGGACAGCCTGGATCCCCTGCAGCAGCCCACAGCACAGCAGCAGCACGTTCAGCATGGTCCTGGGGGACGACCTGCGCAGAGGGGCCTGGCCAGCATCAGCATCAGACCTGCTGGCAGTCTGGCCTGTCCCCTGCACTGCCATCACCCCCCACACACCCCCGAGAGGCACCGTGTCAGCAAGGGGCAGCCTCTGCCAGCACAGCCACTGCTCCCAGCTGCTCCCCTAAACTTGAGAGCCATTTTTGGGCCCACAGACACCTCGGAGCAGGAGCCCCCAGAGCTCTCACATGTGCTGTGGGGCACCCCACATGTGAGCACATCCATGATCTCCCTACAGAAGGGGGTGACCAGCAGAGAATGGACTGAGATTTGATCTTAGTGGTAGTTCAGGTTCTCCTGCACCACGTGCAGCAGCCACCAGACCACTGAGGTGCACAGTGTGTGGCCAAAATATCTGATATGGCTCCTGCCAGGCTCTGAGTCTGGAAGTGCTACTAGAAGCTGAGTGCTGGGCAGGGAGAAGGACCACAGCACACATGGCTGGGGGACAGCAGAAGCTGCAGGGTTGGGCTGTTCTCTTTGGGGTCTGAAGGCTCTAAAAAGTAGGTGACCTCTTAGAGAGCAAAAGCAAAAGGGCCAGGAGGTGGTATCCCAGTTGCTGCTGTCAGCCAAATCCTGGGAAATCCTGTGCCTGCTGCTTGGGCAGCCTTGAGGTTCCAAACCTGGCTCCAGAAGCCCAATACTGGCCACTCCTCATCTTCCCATCCCACAAAAACACCCAGCTCTTTGCCAGGGGAGACCCCTCTGCACTGTGGGGAGCCCCACAGCCATGGGCAGCAAATCCCACAGGGTCCCAAGCCCCTTCCCGTGGTAAGCACTGACCTCTCCGAGCAGAGAGGGAGTTGCCGTTCGCTGCTCCACTGAGCTCACTGGAAGCGCCGCTGCTGCTCTCTGCCTCAGTGTCCTCCTCCCCACATGCTTAGGGGGATTTATATTGGCCTTTTATTAATTAAGTGCTGCAGCCACATGACTCCACTAACTACCAGGTAGGTGGGAGTCTCTGGAAAATGAGCTTTGTCTGGATAGAGAGGCAGCCAGTGGGGTGATGCATGGGAGGGGGGACTCCTGCTTTGTGCTTTGCACAGCTGCAGGAAAGAACAGATCCCTGTTAGCTCCAAACTCCCAGGTTTCTTGGAAGGGATCCCCACTGTCCTTGCAGACCACTTCGCTTTCCAGCACCAAGGCTGCAGCCTGAGGACATCTCCTCAAATGTTCCCAAATACAGAAATAACAGGGCTACAGTCTCCTCACCCAAACCCATGCTAAGCTTGGTTTTCAAAGGGAATGCTGCCTATCTGTATCTCCTGGCAAGCATCCAGTCATAGTGCAGAGCCTCCAGAAGTCCTCCAGCTCCTGACCACACACCATCTCCAAATTCTCCAGGCTTCCACCTGTGCTAACAGCATCTTTTACTCATGTCTCATTTGAAAAACCTGCACCTCCCCAGAGCCAGGCTCCTTTGGGGAATACTTGTGGCCTGGAGTGGCTTCAGCCCTGCAAGGAACTGGGGAAATAAGACATAATGGGAAGGGTTCAGCAGATGGTGACATACTCAGGTTGACAGCCCGGGCTCTGCCCTCACCAGGCTTCTCCTAGACCAGGAGGACTCCCCAGGCCTCCCAGCACGTCCCCGGCAGAACGTGAGTCACTGCTTCTAGCTGCAGCACCAGCCCGGGGCTCTTTGCAGGCTTCCTCTGCTCTTACGTCCCATGTCTTGGCATGATCTGATTCCTGCTGCATTTGAGGCTGAACAGGCACAGGACCAGCAAGGAGCTTATCTGCCATGTGTCATTTTCTCCTGCTGCAAGTGGCTGCTGGAAACACTTGGCACCACTCTGGGTCCCCCAATGCACAGCACCCAGTCAGGACCTCTGCCACAGCACCTGGACAGACTCATCTTGGGTGAGAGGCAGGTTTGGCAGCCCTTTCCCAAGGCCCAGGTGGATGCCGAGTGTCCCATCCAGCGCCAGCTCCTCCGTTCCTCAGCCCTGGGGACTCCGGGTGCGCAGTCCGCGCTGCCCCGGTCCCCGCTGACACCAGCCCCCGCACGGAGCCCTCGGCACAGCTCATTAGGGCCTGTTTGCAGCCGGCGGGGCCGCGGGCCAGGACTTCTGGGAAGGCATTAGCGGGAACGAGGGCGGCCGCGCTGAGAGCTTTTTAATCTGCGGGAGCAACATCTGCTTTGTGCGCATCCCTATGGCCAGTAACGAGCTAAATGAGACGGCCGGCCGCTCGCCGGGCCGCTTCCAGGAAAAGAGGGCTTAAAGCGAGGGGGAAAGGGGGGCCAGGGCTGCGCTCCCGGCGCAATGGTTCAGGCTCCAGCGAGGGTGGGAGCGGGCGATGGAGTGGGTCAGTGGCACAGCAGAGATGCCCGTGAGCGGGCATCCCGGGCAGGAGCCCCAACGGCGGGACCCTCGGGAGACAAGCCCGGGCTAGGGGCTCTCCCTCTCCTCTTGGAAGCATCCAGGCAGGCGGGCGGCTCGTTTAGCTCATTACCAGCCCTCGTTACCGCTCAGGCCAACCGAGTCCCCGCTACCCCACATAGGCAGTAAGGAGCCGGGCCGCGGGAGCTGCCGGAGGCAGCGGTACCCGGGGGCTCCTGTCGGGAGGTGCGATGAGCATCACCCCGGCCTCACCCCCGCCGGGCCGGGCCCTTTAAGGCGCGATCCCGAAGCCGCCCTGACGTCAGCGGGGCGGGCGCGCCCGGGCACCGCAGCCCCGGCGGTCGCAGCTCCGCGCCCCGGTGAGTGCGGCTCCACCGGAGCGCACCGGGTGACGGGGGCCGGGGTGGGTATCGGGGTGCCCGGGGCGCTGGAGGGGGAGCATGGGGGTGCCCCGTGCTGAGGTCTGGAGGTGAGGGCATGGGGTGGCACGGATGTTGGGGATTGGAGATGGGGATACGGGAGTGACGGGGGTGCTGGAGACCTGAAGGTTGGCGATATGGGGGTGGCCTGGAGCGCTGGGGACTGGAGATGGAGGTGTGGGGGTGCCCAGAGGTGCAGGGTAGTGGAGGTGAGCGTGTTGGGGTAGCCAGGATGCTGAATACCTGGAGGTTGGTTTTACTGGGGTGCCCATGACGCTGGGGTCTGGGAGTATGGGATGACAGGAGTGCTGGCGATTTGGAGATAGGGGTATGGAATGCTCAGGCTGTTTGGAACCAGGAGAGGGGGGTATGGGGGTGATGAGGGATTGGAGGCAGGGGTATTGGGGTGCCCAGAGTGCTGCAGTTCTGGACACCTGGAGGAAGGGGTATCAGGATGTTCTGGGGTGCTGGGAAGTAGAGGGGTATATCGGGATGTCCAGGATTCAGGGAACTGAAAAGGAGGGTGTTGGAGTGCTCGAGGTGCTGGAGACCTGGACATGGGGATTATGGGGTGCCCTAGGATACTCAGGAGATGGAAGATGGAAGAATTGAGATCACCAGAGTACTAGCAGCTGGAGGTGGGGATACTGATAGGTGTCTAGGTCCTGGGATGGGGACTGGGAGGTGGAATGTCAGGGGTGCCCGGGCTGCTGGGGACTCTGATGTCCTGGCGGTCCTGGTGTCAGCGGTGCTGGGGCCCCTGGTATTCAGGAGCACCCCATCCCTCACCCCACATTGCTCAGCATCTCCTCCACCCCACAGCGCCTGATGCCTGTCCCCACCTGACGACTCCGCCATGGCCGGGGCACAGGGCTGCGGCGAGGGCAAGATCGCGGGGCTGTACGACCTGGAGCGCACGCTGGGCAAGGGCCACTTTGCGGTGGTGAAGCTGGCCCGGCACGTCTTCACCGGGCAGCGCGTGGCCGTCAAGGTGATTGACAAGAGCAAGCTGGCGGGGGAGGCGGCGGGGCAGCTCCTGCAGGAGGTGCGCTGCATGAAGCTGGTGCAGCACCCCAACGTGGTGCGCCTCTACGAGGTCATCGACACCCACGCCAAGCTCTACCTCATCCTGGAGCTGGGCGACGGCGGGGACATGTTTGACCACATCATGCGGCACGAGGGCGGCCTGGCCGAGCCGCGGGCCAAGCACTACTTCGCCCAGATCGTCCACGCCATCTCCTATTGCCACAAGCTCCACGTGGTGCACCGCGACCTCAAGCCCGAGAACGTGGTCTTCTTCCAGGAGCAAGGGGTGGTCAAACTCACCGACTTCGGCTTCAGCAACCGCTTCCAGCCCGGCAAGATGCTCACCACCAGCTGCGGCTCCCTGGCCTACTCGGCACCAGAGATCCTGCTTGGAGATGAGTACGACGCCCCAGCTGTTGGTAAGGGCTGTGGGGTGCCCTGGAGCATGGTCCTGCCAGCTGGGTACCGCCTCCCACTTGGCCCCTTACACTAGGAGCACACGGTGGCACTGCTGTCCCTGCAAGGAGCAAGCCTGTCCTTTGGGTGCTTGGCTGCCCAGCCCTGCCCTGGCACGGCGGGGTCCTCCCTGCAGAGACCATCCCGGCATCCACAGAGATCCCATAGAGTGATGGTTGCCAGAGAGGGGAAAAAGCCCAAGCAGTCTGTGAGCGTGGCATCCGCCAGGAGAAGCAGTGTGAGGATACAGCTGCCAGCAATCTGGCGCTGGTGATTATTTAGCAGGGTGAGGCCGGAAGGAAATCTGCTCGGGATGCTGCTGTTTGGGTGGAGGAGCTCCGAAAGTTTCCTTTGCTCCATCCCCGCCCTGAAAACCACTTCCTCTCCGTGGCTCCCAGTGCTCTTCCTCCCCTGGCCAGGGTGCAGGAGTCTGGGGAGACTGTCCCAGGGCAGGGGGGAGCTGGGCTGGGGGCTCCAAGAGGCTCTGCTGTGACAGAGGGGACGTGGGAGGGAAGCAGGATCCGAGCTGGCTGGCTGGCTGGCTGGAATTAGGGCAGGAGGATTTAGCAAAGCAAAACACGAGCCCTTAAAGGCAAAAGCCCAGCGTTGGCTCAGGGAAAGGCGGATCCTGAGTTGAGAACAGGGATAGCTTATGGAGGCGGTAGAAAAATAAGCTGGTGGCGCTGCAAAGGGAAATGAAGGGAGAAAACCGACGCAGATGAGAAATTTTCAAACACTTGACTTAAGCAGCTGAAGGTATTAACAGAGCGCCCCAGGGCGTGCTCAGCATCCTAAACCCACACATCTGCAGGAATTTGTGTTCTGGGCAGGAGGAGCCAGGGAAGATACATCTGGCTCCATCCCTATCCCCAGGATAGGGCAGCAATCCTTCTCCAGCTGGTCCCCATGCAGCTGGAGAGCCCAGATCTGTGCTATGTTCCTCTCCCGTTGCTGTAGTGTCTCCTACATCGTGTCATACAGCCCAGTGCTAGGATGATTGTGGTGGCGTTTGGGAACCAGGAAGCTGAGGAATGACATGAAACAGTGCTGCGGATGGGTGTGTGACTGCGGGGGGGGGGGGGGGAGGGGGGGGGGGGGGGGGGGGGGGGTAGAGGGGCAGAGCTCAGGGCTGGCCTTCCTGTCCCTGCCTGGACAAGGTGATAACTGCTTTGGTGAAGTCCCTTGAGACCTGGTTGGATATGAGGATGGGAAGGTCCTTCCCTGCCTTGGTGGGAATGTGGTGCCCCTGTTCATGGGGCAAGACCTGGGAGCTGTTACCTCCAAGGAACATCCCGGTGAGCACTGGTGTCTGCTGAATGAGCACTGGGGGCTGGTGAGGCAGCCCCTCACAGGCTCCTTGGGGTGGGGAATCTCTCCTGGGCCATGGTGTGTGCAACCTGAACTGCTGCTGCTTCTTGCAGACATCTGGAGCCTGGGGGTCATCCTGTACATGCTGGTGTGTGGCCACCCCCCCTTCCAGGAGGCCAATGACAGCGAGACCCTCACCATGATCATGGACTGCCGCTACACCGTGCCCCCGCACATCTCGGCACAGTGCGCTGAGTGAGCACCACCCCCTCACTGTACCCCCCCAGACCCCAACTTGCTGCCCCGGGCTGGGTGCCCCAGCCCTGGCAGATGCCTGGGAGCTGAGGTGGGAAGAGCAGGTAAAACTGCTTACTTTGGGGTTCACATAGTGCTGCAGGGTTGCAGCATCACTCCTTTCCCCCAGTCTCATCTCCAGGATGCTGCAGCGGGACCCGAAGCAACGAGCATCCCTGGAGCAGATCGAGGGCCACACGTGGCTGCAGGGGGTGGACCCGTCCCCTGCCAGCCGCTCCCTGCTGCCCCTCACCTCCCACAAGCGCGTGTCCAAGGAGGAGCACGAGATCATCCTCCAGGCCATGGTGTGCGGGAACATCGCGGACCGGGACACCATCCAGGAGTGAGTGGCGGCGTGCCGGGCTGGGAGCCCTGCGAAGGGCTCTGGGGCTCCCTCCGAGCAGGTGCCTCGTGTGCTGATGCAACTCCCTGGGTCCCACACAGGGCGCTGGAAGCCGACCGCTACAACCATATCACAGCCACGTATTTCCTGCTGGCAGAGAGGATGCTGCGCGAGAAGCAGGAGAAGCAGGGCCATCGCCTCAGCCTCGTCTACAACCTGGCCAAGGAGATGCAGAGCAGGTGAGTCCCCCTGCTGCCCCCTGCCCCGTGTCCCCCTCCCCACCATCCTGGGTCCCCAGTTCAGGGTCTCGGCCGGTCCCTTGTCCTTTTCCTTGCCACAGCCCTTGTGATGCTCAGCTGGGTACTGACATCTCCCTCTGTCCCCTTCCTCAGGCCCAACTTGTCAGACACATTTGGCTCTGTGGGCAGCACCGGCGGCCTCCTGCCCTTCACAGAGACAGGCGGCCTCGCCGGGGGGTCCCGGCTGCCCCCCGGGGGGGACATTGGCGGCCGGCAGCCCACCGGGACCCTGCTGAAGGTCCCTGCTGTTGACACCACCATCACCAAAAGCACCCCAGCCCTGCAGCAGATCTGTGAGGAGGAAGAGGAGGATGACGATGATGAGGAGAGGCCCAGCGTCATGGAGAGGAAGAGCAGCTCACTGAACCAAGAGCAGATGCGAGCTTTCCTGCGCGCCCACCGCCCGGCCGGCCGCGGGGAGGTCTGGGGGCCGGCGGTTGAGCTGGGGGGCCGGGGAGGGCGCTCGGGGGTGGCCTGGGCTGGGAAGGGAGTGAGCGGGGCCCAGAGTCCTCCAGTGCTGCGGGGAAATGGAGCTGAGCCCCCAAGGAAGGAGGAAGACACAGAGCCTGGGGGCTCCTCAGCAGAGTTCCCCAAGGAAAGGGGAGCCATGCTGTCACACCAGAGCAGTTCGGCTGGAGATCCCCAGGGGCTGGGGGCAGAGAAAACCCCTCTCACCCTCCCAAGTCCTGCAGACACGTCCCCAGGGCAGGGGGAACAGATCAGCCCCGCCCGGCAGTCGGTGGAGAGCTCAGGCCCTGAAGGGGGCGCAGAGAGCGTGATCAAACTGGACCCGGGCAAGAGCAAGGGGGGCAGCCTGCGGGACAGGCTCCTGCAGTTCCCGCTCTGCGAGAAAGCCCTGGCCTTCAAACTCCGGCCGGGCTCCAAGGAGAGCCTCCTCTCACTGGGGCAGTTCAACTGCTGCCATGTCATTTAAGGCCCCGGGACTGGCCCTGCTGTGGGGTCTGGGAGGGCACCCACTCCCCTGCCTTTGGTCTGCCAGTGGCTGTGGGGCTGGTGGGGAGCACAGTGCCCTGCTTTGTCACCCGCGGTGGCCACCCACCCCTGGAACCCACTGTGACAGACTATCCCTCGGACAGGCCTGCCCAGGGTGAAGCAGACTGGGGTCCATCCCCGCACCAGCCAGTGCGTCCCCAAACCTCTGGGACAGCTCCATGACCCTGCCGGGATGGGATGGACCACGACACTTTTTTAACTACTAGAAATAATTTTTTTAAATAGTCTATTTTAATGTAATTAAATAGAGATTGCTATATCCCCCCCGAACCCCC
>VZRX01022827.1:0-32311 GCA_013398075.1 Notiomystis cincta
TCCAGCAGGCGATGGGGAGTACATGATCATCCCACGACAGATGGCATCGGGGGTATGGAGATCCCCTGGCGAGGTTTCCCGGCAGCTGCTCCCTGGCGGTGCCTGAGCGCCCGTCTGCAGTGACAGGAGCTGTTTGTCAGCGCAGCCGGACCGCTGGGAGGGTTCGGGAGCGGGGATGAGGCTGGAGCGGCGGCAGCTGCCGGGGAAAGCCCCGTGCGGGAGGGAGGGAGCGGAGCGCCCGGCCCCGGCATCCCGGCAGGGTGGGATGGACGGAGGGGATGCTGTCGCCATGGAGACGCTCACAGGGAGCGATGGGCTCCGGTGGTTTCCCGGCGCACGAAGGATGCGGCTGTCGGGAACGCAGCCATGCGGGGCTTCCCCTGGGGAAACCCCTGCCCGAGCTCCCCGCGGCGTGTCTGGCCCCAAACCCGAGTCCCCAGCCCCGTCCCCGAGTCGTGCAGGGCGGGAGCCGGGGCTCAGCCGCAGCTGTGAAACGGTGCCGGGGGGGCTGGGTTCAGGTCAGAGCTTCCGAGCGCCAGCTCCAGCTCCGCCCTGAGGCTCTGCCGGCCGCTGGTCGCGGTTCTCCTTCTGTTCCCCTCGGGTTTGCAGCCAGGAGCGAAGCGCTCCCCTCGCCTCGAGGGGAGATCAGAGGAGGTGGAGTCACAGCCAGGAGAAGGGGACCCAGCCAAAGCTCCAGCAGTGGCAGCCCGGCCTCCCCTTGCCCGCAGCCCACCGAGGGTGAGTCCTGATGGGAGTTAAGTTACTGAGTGATCATTTCATTGCTGCATCTCCAGCTTGGCCTGTTTAGCTCTCCCAGCGTCTGCAGCAGCTGGAGAACATCTCTGGGGGGCTGTGTCCAGGGCTGGCCCGTGCCTGGATTTGCAGCTGCAGGGGCAGCACCACCTCCTGTCCCCAAGGGTGGCACTGGTGCATCTGGGTGCTAAAAAAGGGCTGTGGTGACACTGCCACCGTGCCCAGCCCGCCGTGGGCAGAGCACCCCTGGCAGCTCCCTGCAGCTGGGATGTCCCAAGACAGCCTCCTTGGGGAACAGGATTTCCTCCTAAGAAATTCCCAGGGAAAATCAGTGTTTGCCCAAAGTTAGAGCCCCGTGGGAGCCGTGTTCCCTGTGCCTCTGGAGAGGGAAAGGCAGCGTGTGCTGGAGGAAGGCTGGGAAACAGGAGCTGGAATTGGGAAATAGCTGGGAAGAGTTGATTCTGGATTACTGAAGGACAGAGGAGAGGTTGCTGTCCTCATGCAACTGCCTCCAGCCCTGCCTGTGGGGGGGAAAGTTCCCCCACAGCAAAGGGGGAGCCCCCAGAGTGGGCTGAAGCCTCGCTGGATTTCAGTTTATCCTTGGTACTGTGTGGCATTCCAGCTTTCCCTGTCCTTTCCCCAGGCCCTGTGGCTCTGGGAGTTTTCTCCACTCTTCCACCTTTATGTTCGTGTTCCTGTGGCTGCTTTTCCACCTTGTGCCTGCCAAGGGTTGACTTTCCCTTTCCAAACTTGCCCTGTCAGACCTGTGTGTTTCCTGGGATGTCTCCTGGGCTTCCAGAGTCCCACCACACTGCAGAGCTCGCAAAGTGCTCTGGGGGCAGGGATGTTACTGTGTCTGGGAGGTTCTGGAGGGCCACAGTGCAGCTCCAAGCTTGGCTTTCAAGAGTTACACAGGGCAGATGTGTAAGCTGCTGGAAGACTCTGTGGGATTGGGGGAGCCCTGATCCCACAGAAACAAGTTGGGAGAGCTGGGGGCTTCACATGGCGCAGAGAAGGCTCCAGGGAGCCCTCAGAGCCCCTTCCAGGGCCTAAAGAGGCTCCAGGAGAGCTGGAGAGGGACTGGGGACAAAGGATGGAGGGACAGGACACAAGGAATGGCTTCCCACTGCCAGAGGGCAGGGATGGATGGGATACTGGGGAGAAATTGTTCCCTGTGATGGTGGAGAGGCCCTGGCACAGGGTGCCCAGAGCAGCTGTGGCTGCCCCTGGATCCCTGGCAGTGTCCAAGGCCAGGCTGGACAGGGCTTGGAGCAGCTTGGGACAGTGGAAGGTCCCTGCCATGGCAGGGGTGGCATTAGAACAAGATGGGCTTTAAGGTCCCTTCCATCCAAACTGCTCTGGGATCTTTCAAAACGCTGCAAGGGTTCCATGGTTTTGGTAAAAGCCGCTGAGTTAAATCACCCCGAGCTGTTGCAGAAACGCTTTTACTGAGGTGAGGAGGGTTGAGGTTCACACCCAGTCTCAGTTCAGGTGGAGATGGGTGGCTGCTCTTACTAGGCAAAAGCCTACAAGTGTTGCACAAATTTATTGGAGGTGTTTGAGGCAACCCTTGGTTCTGGGTTGGAGCCAAACTTCCACGGAAAAACTGGGATTTGCAGCCCGAGTTCCTCCCTGAGCTGCAGCGTTGGATCCTTCGTCCCTTCCCGGAGCTCAGCTCGGGCCGTGCGGGCTCTCAGCAGCGAGGCTCCGCTGCCATCTGCTGTCCCCGGGCCGCGGCGTCACCTCGGCCCTGCGGGGCTGCCCCGGGCACGGCCCCGGCAACAGCGACACAGCCAAGGGACTCCACCGACCCCAGGGAACACTCCCTGGGTGGCAGAACCTGGAGCACGGGGCTGGGGCTCAGCCTGGAGAAAAGGAGGCTCAGGGGGACCTTTGGGCTCGGCACAACTCCCTGACAGGAGGGGGCAGCCAGGGGAGGGTTGGGCTCTGATCCCAGGGGACAAGGGACAGGACAAGAAGAAACGTCCTCAAGCTGTGCCAGGGGAGGCTCAGGTTGGACCTCTGGAGGAATTTCTCCATGGAAAGGATGGTCAGGCATTGGAAGGGGCTGCTCAGGGATGTTTGGAGTCCCCATCCCTGGAGGTGTCCAAGGAATTCCTGGACGTGGCACTCAGTGCTCTGGGCTGGGGACCAGGTGGGGATGGGGCACAGCTGGGACTCGGTGGGCTGGAAACTCTTTTGCCATCTCAGTGATTCCGTGTGAATCCCAGACCGGTTTGGGTTGGAAAAGCTCAGCCCCCGCCCCCCCTGCCACGGGCAGCGCCCCCCAGGCTCCGAGCTGGGGGTCGGTGGGTGCAGGGCAGGGTTTATCTGCTCTCCCCGGGACACACGAAGCGCTCCCCATTTCTCCCCCGTCCCCCTCCCAGCAGCTGTGACACGGCTGAGCCGGCCCTGCCCCACTCAAAGCCATCCCTCCAGAATTCCGGGGCCCCTTCCCGGCTGGGACGCGTGAGGGGAAGGAAGGAGCGAGCAGCAGGAGCTGAGGGACGAGCAGGGTGGGACCCGGCAGTGGCTGCTGGCCCGGGCGATGCCGGGGCAGGGCTGGGGAAGGGGCTGAGCTCCGGCGAGGCTGCAGCAGCACTGGGGGGCAACAAGGACATCAAGCAGTGCACTTCAAACCCCAGATACTCAGAGTGCAGTAGCCCCTGGTTAGGGCAGTATTTTCCCATTACTTCCCAGTTTATTAAGGCTATTATTTGTACTTCCACTGATTTGAACCCCTTCCTTCTCTGCTTGCTAATTAAAAGGTGATATTTTTACTGTGGAGCTTGGAAATAGGGAGACAGGAAGATGTTCTGAGTTCAGTGTCTGCACAAAGCCTGAGGGAGAACAGTTCCCTTTCTTTGGAGAACACAACCCACAGCAAGAAAAAGGGCAAGTAAACCCCCAAAGTGGTCACTGTACCGGCTAGGAATAATTAAACAAACTCTCCAAGCAGCCCAGGAGTTGATTGGATTAAAAAAAGTGTATTGGATGCCCAATACAAAATAATAAACATGAAGTTATTAAAAAAAGCCATAGAGGATACAGCAAATACTACAGAAAAGCAAAAAAATTGTACAGAAAGGTCGACATCTACAGCAGTCCTTGAAATTCTTCTACATGAGAATCATAAAACAATGTACAGGTTTGGTTTGTTCCTTTTCCCCAGATGTCTGAGGGAAGCTGTCACTGCACAGCTGGACTATGACACTACAAAGATACACAATGTTCCAAAGTTAAAATCACAGGATATGTAAGAAAACATAGCATTAAAATGTGAAAAAGTGCAATACAGATTGTACACTGAATTGAATAAATGTTTTTTTCTTTTTTTTTTTTCAGTTTAACCTTAAAAAAACCAACTTTGAACAGTTGTTTTATCATTAAAAATATTCCCCCTCCCCAAATTCAATGACAATATTAACATTCATGGTGTTCTACATCAGGAATATTCACAAAGGCCCCCAGCTGGGAATACTGTGTGTGTAGGGTGGCATTTCTTTGGGTATAGGTAAAAAATAGGCAAAGGAACAGGTCCACACCCTTCTTTCAGACCAGGGGGTGGATTTTATTCTTTAAATACAAGTTCTGTAGCTTATTTTGCCCTGAAGGGTACTGATTTAAAGTCTGATTAATTATCCAGGTGGCCCATGGTGCTCCAATATATTGAATTCCCTCCCCTCCCTCAATAATAAATAAATGCAGGAAATGGCCCAGAAATGACAACACAGAATCCAAGAAAAGAAAGGAAGTGACCCCACCCCAAATCCCTGCTGTCCCTGGGGATTCCATGGCTCTCCCTTCTCCCAGTGACAGCACTGGGAGCTTCATCTCCAGTTCAGGGGGCAATGGGAAGCCAAGGAAGCAAAGCTCTTTCTGCCATTTCAGGGAAAATCTCCTGGCAGAGGCACAGAGGGGCCTGAGCTCTGCACATCCCAACTCCCAGCCCCTGAACCATCAGGAAGTGTGGGATTCCTTTTATCCCAGAAGTGAAATTGCACAGGAGCTCACTGGCAGCTGACTGGGCTTTCTCTTCTTTCCCTCATTTTACTGAACTCCAGCCCTTTTATTTTATGCAGAGAAGGACAGAGCTGGGGGAGCACACCAAGGGAAAAGGGAAGATCTCTTCCCTCCCCTCCCTGGAGCTCCCCGTTCCCTCTCCTCCCTTTCCAGACAGATCTGTGAACAGCACCCGAGTCACCAATCCTCCTGTTACCTTCACGTGCTTTCCAAAGCATAAAAAAAATACATTTTTGCTTTATTTTGTGTCCTAGGAATCCTTCAGAGCAGGATTCCCACTGGGATGGCCTGGGACAGGGCCGCTGCTGCAGGACCCCCCAGTGCTCTCCAGGCAGGATCTGGGGCGTTGGGAATGGGAAAATCCCGAAGTTCTCTGAGCCCAGGGGGGCTCAACCCCAGCTCTGCAGCCTTGCCAGGCTCTCACTCTGCACTTCCAAGGCTCCTGATCTACCTTTAAACCAACAATGACCAAACAGCTGCCAGAAGAAGCTTCCTGTAGGGTCACCCACCCAGGAGAAGCCCAATTCCCAGGAGGAATTCTCTGAATGTTCCTAAAGGAGACTCCCTGCGTTCAGTGACCAGACACACAGCACAGCTGAAGATGTTTCCATGTTCTTCAGTCTTCCCAGTCACTGGGACAAGACAGGAAAACAACTGGAATGAACCCTCCCCGGGATCCCCTCCCCTTCCCCAGCTACTTCTCCCCCCACTCGAAATATTAAAACTGCACAAAAAGCAACAAACAAGGCTCTCCAATTACACCTCAATTCAAACAGACCGGGAATCTCACAGTGATGAGAGGAGAAAGTCAGGCTTTTAATAATTATAATATAAAAATAATAAAAAAAGCTTACAAAGAGCAGTGCAGCATCCCAAAAGGCCATGGATTAACTGCCAGAAGGGGACGTAATTATACGCAGAATAAAAAACAAAACAGAACAACCCACACTGGCAATGAATTTCCATATACAATAGAACAAGCAGTCAAACCTCAGCCTAGGCTGTGGAAAACAACAGTTTCTCCTTTTTTTTTTTATAACAATATTTTTTTCCTTTTTATAAAAAAAGATAAAATAAAAACACAAATAAAATTGTACATAAATGCCAATGTCCAACACTGAAAAGGCAGGGCAATCACACCACTGAGACAAAACCTGACCAGAAAAAAACTAACGGCGAGTCCACTTTGCTTTGCTTTTGTCCTGCTGGGTCCCAGCCTGGCTGGTGTGGCCCATCCTGCCAGGCACCACTGGAATCCTGTGTGGCTCCGCTGCAGGACAAGGGGTGACACTCGGGTCACCTCTGGCTGGTTCCTCTCCTCCTCCCTCCATTGCTCTCATGTGCTGTCCCTCGTTCTGGTTTGTTGGTTTTTTTTTCTTTTTTTTTTTCCATTTTTTTTTCTTCCCTCTATTTTTTTCCTTTAGTTTTTCCTCTGTACAATTCCTTGTGTTCCAAGGCTGAGTCCGAGACTGGCGGCGGCGCTGGGAGTCCCGGCCGGGCGGTCACGCCGTGGTGATGGCGTTGAGGTCCTTCATGAGTCCTTCCAGGTGGGCCATTTCTTTGGTCAGCTCGTCCGGCTCGTAGCTCTGGGGACAGGGAAAGGTCACTCACACAGTGCTGGGCTGCCCTGGCACTGGGACAGAGCAGGAGCCCGGGAATGGGCACTCCCTGGCACAGGTCCTGACCCGACTCAGGGGTGGGCACGTGTGCATTTATCAACCATTACACCCATTAATAACGTGGAAGATCCCTCTTTTTCCAGTGCAGCTCTTGGGGCAGTTGTGGTTCAGAGCTCCACTGATCAAGCCCTGTGTTCCTGTCTCAATCCCTGCCTTTGAACCAAAGCAGGAAATTGAGGAGAATCTTCCCAGCTTAACGGGGAAAAAAGTCAAAGGAATCACTTCAACAAAGCTCTTCTGGGATCAGGATGGTTGCTAAACCCACACATTTTTAGGCTCAGCTGTCTCATTTCTGTCTGTCACCACTGTGGACAGACACCCTGGCCTGGCTCATCTCCAACCCCTTCCTGACCAAGTCCTTCCCAGTTCTGAGCAGAGCTGTTCTCGCACACAAACCTCCTCCTTCATTCCAACAGCAAAGAACTTCCAGTTTACCCAACCTCTGCAGAGTCATCCCAGCCCTGTGGCCAGCACATCATCTGCCAGCTCCTGACAGGATAAAGAGCAGCAGCTGGAAGCAAACTCATTCCTTAAACTCATTCCCACAGGTTCTCCTAAAAACCCAGAACTAATTCAAATTACTACCCAGTCGAAACCCCCATATTTCAACTCATAATTTTTTTAGGACATTTTAGGACTCACAGTTTAACCAGTAATTTAATTTAACCTGTGTTTTTGTGCTGACTCTACCTTGCACTAATAAATTAATGTAAAAAAAGTCTTAATGGCTCTATTTAAATATTACAAATTGATTGAGAAATATGGGTTTGGTACTAACCAAACAAAATGAGTAAAGCAGGAGTAACAGAAGGACAAAAGGGCACCAGAACAAGTTTCCAGATCAGCACATACAGAACTAAAATCAAGAGACTGAAAAATGTGACAAAAGAAAAGGATAATGAGGAAAAAAATAAATTCCAAATGAGCATTTCCTGTAGCAGTGATGCAGCAGTGAATATTTGTCTTTAACAGGTGACACCATGGCCACAGGAGCAATTCCTTGGCTTGCAATTTGAGAGGAAAACTGCTCTTCCAGTGCCTCACACACAAAACATTCCCTAAACGCTGCTTCCAAAGGAGCCCAGCAGTTGGCTGCACCTTTTCCAACTGTCAGGAAACTTTCCTGTGAGAATTTACAAACATATTTGGGATGATGGCTTGGAACACACTGACATTAATGTCAAATGTCCCATGTGCAGCTGGGGAATAGCACTGGCAATGCTCTGTGCAGCTGGGGAATGGCACTGGCAATGCTCTGTGCAGCTCAGAAACGGCACTGGCAATGCTCTGCAGCTCAGGAATGGCACTGGGAATGCTCTGTGCAGCTGGGGAATGGCACTGGCAATGCTCTGTGCAGCACTGGCAATGCTCTGTGCAGCGGGGGAAGCTGCAGCTGCAGGATCCAGCAGGATCCTCCTCGCAGAAGGTGCCCCCGCAGCATTTCCCGTGCGATTCCCGGGCAGTGGAGCTGGGGCAGCCCGGAGCCGCTGCAGCGCCGCGGGTGTGGGCCCTGCCAGCCCGGGCAGGGGGTACCTACGCTCTCCGAGTCCTCCAGCATCCGCGTGGTCTCCTGCACCTCGGGGGCGCTGGGCACCACCACGGGCATGGGCGGCCGAGTCCTGCCCAAGGTGCCGATGGACGCCGTCTTCACCGCGTGAACGGGGTGGCCGGGAGCTGCAAAGGGTTTGGGACATGGTCAGGCTCAGCTCCCCGGCTCCGCTGCCTGCTCGGGAAGCTCCTGAAAGGAGCAGGGTAAGGACAGGGGGAACGGCTTCCACTGCCAGGGATAGATGGGATATTGGGAAGAAATCCTTCCCTGTGAGGGTGGGGAGGCCCTGGCACAGGGTGCCCAGAGCAGCTGTGGCTGCCCCTGGATCCCTGGCAGTGTCCAAGGCCAGGCTGGACAAGGCTTGGAGCACCCTGGGATAGTGGAAGGTGCCCTTGCCCATGGCAGAGGGTGGCACTGGATGAGCTTTAAAGCTCCCTTCCAACCCAAACCAGTCTGGCATGATTCCATGAAGGAAAAGGATTCTATCAGGAGAAAAGGAACACTTGAATTACGGAGGTTTGGATTTTAATTTTGTCTTACCTATGCAGAGAAAATTACACCAACAAAACTCACCCCAGCCTCTGGCAGATTTCCTTCGATGCCCAGCTCCACCCCCCTTTGTTCCCGAAATCCCCGAATGTTTTCTGGCCGTTTTCTGGCCCTGGCGCCGCCTCACCTTGCTGTGTCAGCAGGGGGGTGCTGGGCAGGGCGGGGTCGAAGGGGCCCCCGGCGGGGGGCACAGCGGGCACGGCGAAGCTCTTGAGGGGGTGCGAGGGGCGCACGTGGGCCGTGGGGGGGCCCTGGGGCTCCTCCTCCGCAGGCAGGAACGGCCCCTCGGGCTCCGCCAGCTCCGCGCTGGCCACGGCCGAGGCCGCCGGCATCGTGTCCGTGCTGGGCGTGTTCCGGACGGATTCTGCAACACACAGGCGCCAGCAGGGTTATTCCTCACTGGAACGGGCTCCGGGCCGCAGGGACACAGCGCCTCCTCCCCGGGCACTTCGTCTGTGCCGGGAGTGACCCCACGGCCCGCTCGGAGGTGCTGGATGGGAACAAAAGGAGCTGAGAGCTGAGCGATTCCAGCAAGAGCACATCAGCACCTTGGCACTGAAACAGCTCCTCGTTCCAACTCTCAGACAAACAGCACAGAACACGAATGTGCAGCCTCCTTTTACCCCAGAGTATTGGCATTTTTAACTAGGAACTCTTCGAGCACACAACACTGGGGTGGTCACAGAGGAGCCACACTTGAAATCCATTTACTGAGACTCATGGAATGGTTTGGGCTGGAATGGACCTTGCAGCCTCAGGAACTGTTTTCATAAGGAAAGAACACTTTTGGCTGTGACACCTTCCAATGTTGACCTTAAAGTAAAGAAGCTCAGAGTTCACTTCATGTGCACATTAACAATACCATCACTTTGGAATTTTTCAGAGCACTGGAGACTTTAGTGCTCCCCAAAACTACTGAGAATGATTCTGAAAGTGCTGCATGGAAATCACCCTCATTCTCTGTGAGCCCCCATTCTTGGTAGCCAAGCCTGGACTTTTCTCCCCTCTTGGATTCCAATTCTATTAATTTGGGGAAAAGTTACCCTGTGAAGCAGCTCAGATTTAACCTGATACTCCAGACCCCAGGGCTGGAGGCTTTAGCAGGAGGAATCCCCCTGTTTGGAGCTGTGTACGAACACGAAACCCCCTTTTCCAAGGACACCACCACAGATGTCAAGGATCAACAAGCGACGTACCCGGGAAAACCCAGCCCCTCCAGGATTCTGTCTGTACTTAACCCGTCCATCATGGAGCCCCACAGAGGAGACTGACCCAGCCTCAGGCTCCAGTTTCCAGGTGCTCCCCTCACTGTTCCGCAGGGCAGCACCGCCCTGCGGGTTGGTCTCTCACCTGTGGAGTCGGCCCTGTCCGAATGGGACATGGCAGAGCCCAGGGGCCACGGGCTGAGCTGGTGGTGCAGGAAGCTGCGGGTTGGAGAGGCGAGGCTGCCGGAGTGGAAATGGTGGTGAGGGGGGTCGAGGGAATGGATGGGATGAGCACTAATCACAGCTGTGGATGAACACAAGACAGAGAAACACTTAACACACACACACACAGGACAGGCTGGGAGCCAGACCCTCAGCTGATTTACAACTCAGCTTAAACCTCTGGGTTATCACACCTCAAACATGCTTAGGACAAAAAACCCACCCAATTACAGCTCCAAAAAACTGTGCCACCAGCTCTTAATGCACTGATTGATTCCAAGGAGAAGTTCAGAAGAAGAATAAAGAGAATACAGCTCTATTATCCATATGTAGCATATTGATAAAGAGGAAATGAGGTGTGTTAAACAAGAAACAGCCCTTTGCTTCCCAATATCCTTCCAGAATTTCTGTATTACAGGAGGCAGAAAGTCACTAGGTACACACCATTGCTGCAAATTAGCCTAAAATGGCACAGTGAATTCCCATAATGCAGTACTTAGGAGGTAAATATTAACTCCATCTGAATGCTCCAGCGGGTGAAGAAAGCCATGGGAGGCTGTGCAGGCCCAGAGCTGCACATATGGAATGGTCCTGGTGGGGCTCACTGAGCAACAGCCTCACGTGCCAGGGTGAGCTCCCCGTGGAGCTCTGGCCAAAGGGCACCTGCAGACCCCACATCAGTGTTCCCACTGCCATAAACCAGAGCCTGTGGCTGGAGGCCCTCGGACCTTTCCCACCCAGGATGGAGAGTCCAAGTCTCAAAGTCAGGCTCCAGCCTGAGGCACCAGCAGACCTTCCACACCTTCCTCGTGCTGCTCCAGCTGGGCCTGGGCTGTGCCCCCCGAGCAAGGCAGGAGCTGACAGAGAGGGGTGAGCAGCCAGGCTTGTCCAGTGCCTGGCATGGGGACAGGCATCTGTCACACACCCATGTTTGACAGAGAGCAGCTCCTAAGGAATGTAGTGTAAAACTGCATCCTCTGCTCCCGCCTCACACATGGAGAGCTGGGAGACAACAAGGAAATCAGACTACTTAGTGTAAATCCAAGGAACAACAGGCTACTTGTAGAAAGGTCGTAGAACAAGAAAATTAACCAACTGAGCCATCAGGTCATCAGGACACTTGAAAAAGTAGGTAGAGATCAAGAACACCAAGTCCTCAGTTCAGTTGTTAATTAAAGCAAAAAGGAAGTGGAAATGTAATGCTCTACTCTGAAATAATTCCATAAAAACAGAGGGGTTGTAGCAGCAGCCACCTGGCTACAGGTGGAACATGGTCACAGAGCTTAGGGAAGTCTAAAGCTCAGCCCAAGTGAGCTTGGTGTGATTTTACCTCCCAGTTCCTACCCCTGCACAGTAACTCCTGAGCTTCTCACTAGTGTTCTCACACAGGGTGTCAGTCTGGCTGCTCAGAGGTTCAGCCAAATCCCTTTCCATCTTGGAGTCATTTGAAAACTACAGATATATTGTTTAATTCCTAAAGTATTTCATAATAATGGTAATTTTCGTATCAGAGAAGGATCCCAGGGCAAAGAGGTCTCAAGGAGCTCAGAGTAAAGTCAGAGAAGGCTCTGAGAGCAGCAACTGCAGAGGTAAAGGGGATGGTGACTACTTGGGCTGGGAGGGCAAAACCATCAGTGGGGAATCTGACAGAGATTCCAGCTCTCTCCAGCTCCTGTGGAACAGCTGGACATTGGCAGAGGTCCAAGGGAATGCCTGCAAGGAGGAGCCAGGCCCACAGGCTGCCTCTGAAGAGCCCCAGACTGGGACAGACAGACCCGGACATGCTCCTGCCCCCACCCCAGCACAGCCACTCCCAGTCCCTTCTAACGTGGCCTCACTCTGCCTGTGCCAGGAGGGGCTCAGGAGCCTCCCCTGAGCTGTTCCTGCTGCCCAGGATGGGATTTCCTGGGAGCAGGGAGTGGGTCCAGCAGGAATGGGGGTGTTCACTTACGCTGAGGCGGCTGAGAATCAAAAGGCATCATCATCTTGGGCCTCATGCCCCTCCTTCCTGCCAGCGTGGACATGCTGTCCTCGGACTCGTGTCCTGAGGGGAAACAGTGGCGTTATTCCCTCTGCAGCCAGGCTCCTGGGGAACCACGGCAGCATTCCAACACTCCTCCCTGTATTCCTGCTCCCAGGCAGGTCTGGAGGCACCAGTGATAAAAACAGCCCTTTCTCCCTTTGCTGCAGGGGGGGAAGAGGACAGTGAGGGTGAGGGTATTTGGGCACTGGAGAAACTCTCCAGGCCCCAGTGCAAACTTCTGGCAGTGGTTCAGCTCTGGGCTGAAAGGTCAGACAACTCCAGTGGTTTAATATGAAGTGAGATGATCTTCCCATTACTAATCAGTATTTACCAAGAGAAAATAATGATATAACTCTTGGATGCTCCATTACCTCACTAAAACATCTGATCCAACCTTTTCAGAGTCGTAGAAACCAGGAACAAACCCAGTTCACTACTTGGAAAACAAGAGCAAACAAGAGGAACTCAATCACCTCTCAGCCACAGTACAATGTGTTTCACTCCTCACGGGCTCTCACCTCTGTAGGAATTGCGCCTTTGATGGATATTGCTGTCCATGGAATTATCCACCGGGGTGATGTCCTGGGAGTTGCGAGGGATCGGGGTGTCTGTCATGATGGGATTGGGGTCTGGGGATTTATCGATGGGTTTGAGCTCCAGCCTCTCGTGATGGATCCAAAGGTCTGGAGGTTTGACATCTTTGGAGTTCCCCTTGTACTTGTGGGAGCCGTTCACGGATTTGCAGGCGGCTCGTTTCCTGGGAAGGAAAGCAAAGGAGACGTTCTTCGCTCCTTGGAAAAGGCAACTTTTCCCTGGGATTTCCCTCAGACCTTGCATCCAGCTGGGCACAAGGTTCCCACCGGGCAGGGAGCTTTGAATTTTGCACACAAGCCCCACTGACACCTCAAAGCACATCCTGAACTCCGGGGCTGTGGAATTTGTCTCCAGTGATAGCCCATGTGCAACCCCTGGCTCTGCAGCCCAGCCTTTGTTAACAAGAATTAAGTTTGCAAAATTTCTGGTTATTAAGAGAATATTCCAATGCTGTGCCCATATCCCGGGCTCCCCAAGCTCTAGCAGCAGCTGGAGAAGGAGGTGCAGACAGCCAAGTATCCCAGGAGGATGGGAACACAGGATTCATGACAGGAATGTCTGGACACATCCCACTGGGAAGGTTCCTATCGTGCTGGCCAGCAGCTGCAGCAGCAAACCATGGTGAGGCAGAGATTTGGGATGGCAGAAATTTGGGAAAGCAAAATGTAGGTTCCAGCACTCCCTCCACACTGAGTCCTCACTTTGGGCCTCACTGGGTTATTTCTGCCCTGAACATAAAACTTCTCCTGGCACTGGCCCACCCCTGCTGCCCTCTCCCAAGCACAGCCCCACTGCCAGGTGTGCCAGTGCCAGCTCCTCCATCCCTGCTCCCTCTCCTGCAGTTCTGTAGGGTGGTCCTGCTGCATGAGAGCAAGTGCAGATTATCCAAGCTTGGCTTTTCATCGCTTCCTTCAAAATCTGTTTTGCATAACAGCATCTTTTCAAACTTCAAATACAGCTCTGGTCTTTCAAAGAACACGCAGAGAGACCCTGCAGGAGCCTGTAAGTGGAAGCATCACTTAATGCTGCAGCATTAATGCAGATGCTCTGAGGGAAGAATTCAGATACAAACACTGGGATTTTTGAGCACTTTTCTAAGGAATCCAGCACCATATTCAGATTCCACTCCAGTGATCCTACTAAAAACTGGATATTGTCAAGCACAGCTCGTGCACTGAGCCCACACATGCAGGAGTGAGAAGCTGCCTGAGCTCTTGAGCTCTCCCAGCTCCCAACACATGGATTTGCTCCAGTTTGGAAACTTTTAAATGATGATTTCTCCTCGGGGGCTTATGGGGGAGGGGCAAGTGCAGGCACACCTGGAAGCACTGCCCCAATTCATGTGCGAGCTCCTGATGGTTTGGAACCCTGCCACACTGACAGGAAAACCAGACCAGCAGCAGCACCTACAGGCTGCAGGACTTACAGGGAATAAACTCCAAAGCATCATAAAGAATTAACTAATAGGATTCCCTAAGCCAGGCAGGCCCCCAGCCCCATTACTTTTTCTGGTGGGATGTGGTGCGGCGGGTGCAGAAGACGGCGACGATGACGACGATGACGATGGTGATGACGCCCACGGACACGATGATCACCAGCAGCATGCTGCTGTCCAGGGGGGACGTGGGGCTGCCATGGGGACTGTTACTGCCTGGGAGGGGAGAAAAGGCTCATTTATTACACAGGAAAAGCAAGCAGTGCCCACCAAAGACACCCAGAATATTGAGGATCAGCAGGAGGGGATGGAGCTCCTGAGAAGTGTTTGTTTCTTTGGCGTTTGCCAACTGTTTCTGTGCAACTGTTCATCTGAAGTTGATTTACAGATCCATTTCCTACTAAAACTTAACTGCAGCTTGCTCAATTATCACAACAAAACTCACCACTCTAAGCAGCCAGTCTGGGATCCTGCTAAACCTGCAGCACCACAGGCTCCCCTTGGAGCCAACAACCACTGGAATTGGGTCAGGAGCCTGCAGGGGTCGCTTGGCTCTGAAGGAAACCCTTTATCCAACATTAGGGAGCCCTCCCTGAGGACAGGAAATCCCAGCACACAGCACAGACCAGGAGAAGGAGCAGAGGAGGCTTTTCCTTCCTCAGCTGTTCCTACAGAAGTGATTTCCCTCTGCAGCAGCCATTTCACACCACGCTGGGAGAGACCTGGTTACGGAAATGCCGCGGCAGGAGCGTGGTGGGATTTCCTGAGTGGGAACAGGGATCAGCTCACAGAGCAGAAGCCCTGAAACTGCTGCTGGAGTATTCCCTGGGAATACTGGGACCCAAACTGGAAACAAACTGTGGCCATGCAGAAGCTTTGCCCCACACTCACCTCCCAGGGGGGGTTTGTAGTCCGGGCCCAAGTCCACGGGGCGACTCCCCTTCCCAGCAGATCCTGAGGCTGGAAAGGTTGGACACAGTGGAATTTTACACACACAGACACAGTTCAGCATCTCTCAGTCCTCTTTCAGAACCTCCCTGAGCACCCAGGAGCAGGTTTTCCCTCCTTTTCTTTCCCTACAACACAATTTGAATTTGCACAGCACCTGCTTCTCCAAGGAAAGAGCCACTTCTCCAAAGAAGCTCTTTAACAATTTCCCAGCTATTATTTTCCTATTTAAGCTCAGGGGCCTCTCCTAATTTCACTTTAAAAAGGATAATAAAGCCCATTCACAGTAAAGCACAGGTACACATTGAGGCAAATGGTTTTGCCACGTTTGTACTGACAGTTCATCACCCAGAAACAGGAACTACCCAGGTGTCTTTTCCTAACACCCAATTCCAGCAGCTGTGGGAGACTGGAAATGGGTGGAGGACCCCAAGCACAATAAATGTAATATTAAGGCCCTGCCTATCCATAAAAACTTGCTTTCAGCTCCTCCCTGTTCTCTCCCGCGCACCACAAGTGATAACAAAGCACCACAAAAATGGTTTTGATGAAACCTGAGGGAACAGTTACATCCAAACCTGGTCCTTCCACTCTGTTTTCATAAAATGCACTAATGCAAAATTAATGACAAAAACACTGGAGTAGGGGAAATATTCAGCAATGGTGCAAAGAACAGGATTCCATAATATTTTACACATTTTCACACTGTTCTACAAAAAACCCCTCCCAATAGTCAGGCAGTGTGGCACTCTCACAGTCAGGAGAAGGATTTTTTCCATTAAAAATCCCCTTTAATCAACAAGTATTAAGTGTTAAAGGATGTGTAACAAATGGAAATGAACCTCGAGTGAGAGCCTGTGAATTGGTCCCTGAAATAAAGACAAATGGCAAAGCCAGACACAGGCAGGGGCAGGAGCAGTGACTGGACTGGAGAGGGGAACAAGGAGAACGTTCTGTGTGTGCAGGGAGGAGCTGGAGCCTGTAAGGATGGAAAGGAAGCACTACAGGACAAATGGGATGTGGAAAGGAGCCAGGGACCTGCCAGGATGGAGGGGACACAGCACCAGGGTTCCCTTTTTGAGGACCAATAATCCTGGAGCAGCAGAGACAGACTGGAACAGCGTCTTAAACCGTTTATGTTTAATACATCTGTGTCTGTCTGGCCACTTAACCTGCCCTGGAAAGGTGGGAAATCCCCAGGTGGACTCTCAGAATCCCCGAGCTTGGTACTGAGGAGCTGCTCCAGGCAGAGCAGCTGTGGCAGAGGGGGGAACATAAAGAACCAGCAATACTTTGGGAGGGCAATCAGACACCCCGAGCACTTCTAGTGGAGCAGCTGGAGGCCTAATGCAGGTGAGATGATGGAAAAGGGGATGGAGAGGAGATGGCACACACTTTACATCCATCTTTCTGTTTTATGGAAAACAAGTATTTTCAAAAAGCCAAATGTCAGCCCATAAACGTGGCTGGTAACAGTAACTATGCAGATATATAATGAGAGAGATAAAATACACTGCATTTAGGCTCCCAGGAAATATGTGACAGAGTACTGTGCAATGCTTGGTAAAAACAGCACCATAAAAAACCCATGTGGTATCTACTAACAAGATTAACAACAAATTAGCTGATAAGAATGAGAATTATTCATGAGGAATGTTTCCAATGAGTTCTGCAAGGACCTGTGCTTGGCCAAGTGCAGCTCAATGTCCTGAATAACATCATGAAACAGAAGGGAATAACTGCCCTGAGGTCAGCAAGGGACATAAAATCAGGGGTAAGAAAGAGACAATGCACAATGATCCTCATGGAACCCATTCCTCCCTGGCAAATTTAGGATGAAATTTAGGTACCCAACCAAGGAGCTTCTCAGGATCCAATTCCTAAACCCAGGGATCAACAGTTTAAACCTTTAAACAAATTTCAGGGAGCTCCATGTTTATGCAGAGCAATCTATTTTAAGGAATAGTTTAAGACAGCATTTGCTGGAATTGTTTTCCATTCAGCCTGTGAACCTGCATGTTAAAATATATACAGACAGAACAGTTGAACTGTGGGTGACTTCAGGATGGGTTTCCTCAATCAGAGACCTTCATCTTTGCTTTAGGACAAGGCCAGTGCAACCACCTGAAACCTGAGAGCAACAGGTCCCGAGTTCTGACCAAGCTCTGTGCTTCAGAAGGGTGTGAGAAAACAGAATTGTGTGCTGAGTTTGGAAGGAAAACATCGAAGTAGGAAAAGACAGAAAAGGACAGAACCACAAAGGGTAGAGAACTGATCCCATTTGGGTTTGCTTCCAGCCTGAGTAACTTGCTGGCTCTTTCCTGCAGGTCCCAATTTGGCAGTTCAGTGATGCAGCTCCTCAGCTCCTCTCTTGCACTTCCTCTGCCTTCCCCTTTCCCACATTTCAGCTACTGCCACGATTTCAACTCTCCCAGTGTCCTTAAAGGAATTCTCAAACAGAACTCTTGACTTGGATGATTTGTAAGTAACAGGATGTGTTACTTTAGGATGTAACAGTGGCTGAAATGGGGTTGGAACAGGGAGAAACAGAAAACAGTGACTTCCACCTAAACCCCTGTAACCTTCCCCGATTCCCTCCCTCAGGAGGTGAGCAGGACAATGACATTGGAGCAACTGCTTCCCAAAACTCAGCCCCACCTCCAGGACACAGAGATGGGGATCAGTTTACTCCCCGACTGCCCCTGCTACCAGCATTACCTGGTAGAGAGTAAAAGCACATTTAATAAATTACTCCAAGTACCAAGCTGAGGAGCCAAGTGAGGAGCAGCTCCCTCAGAGCCCCTTTAGGATCTCTTTAATTGCATGTCTAAGCTGTTTGCCAACGGCCTTTTTAACTCATCCCTTCAGACTAATTCTTCCCTTTTTTATGGGGCTTGTAGGTTATTTGGAAGAAAGCAAGAAGAGCCCTGGGACATCCACCTTCTAATTCCATGTAGGAAGCTCAAAGCTCCCATTTTTCAAGCAAACATTTTAAAACCTTAAGGCTTTTAGGAGCCAGTGCCAGGCTCCTCAGGAGAGTCTGGACTCCAAATGAGCTGACAGGCAGAATCTCTCCTGCACAGAGCTTTCCAAGGCTTCCCTGCCTTTATTAAGGAATGAATCCTCCCAAGCAGCACTTGGAGTAACTCGAATCCCTTTGATCTTCCACCCCCTCCTAGGTGGGCAGCAGCTGGATAGGCACTACTAGCTCCAAAGCCATTCCCCAGAAGGACTCAGTGCTGTCCCATGGCCCTTCCTGGGACATCTCTTACAGAGATCCCTTTACATTCCTCCCCACACCCAGGACTTCCAGCTCTCCCCCTGGCAGCACAGCAGGAACCAGCCCATTCCAGTCGAAGCAGCAGGATCCTGTTCCACTTAGAAAATGTCACAGCACATGGACAGCAAAGCAGAACAGTGAGGGATGGAGAGAAGAGAAATGTGGCTGTTCATTTACCTTGGTCATTGGGCATTTTATCTGAGGATTCAGCTTAGTGGGGCAAGCACAGGGAGGAAAAAACAAGAGACACATCACCAGGCTTGAAGGAGTGAGACAGAGTTCCAAGTTTCCCACAGCACAGGGTACAGCTCTCTCAGCACTACAGCTCATGTGGAGAAGTGTCCAAGGTCAGGCTGGACAGGGCTTGGAGCAACCTGGGCTGGTGGAGGCGTCCCTGCTCATGGATGGGCTGTAAGGTCCCTCCCAACCCAATTGTGATAGAACTCTGTGACAACAAACTCCTAACTTTATCTTCCCAAGCTCTCTCCCATTTTACTCTTTACTACTTGCCCATCACCATCGGTTCCTGAATTAGGGGCCTGTTGCATCCCACGAGTTCCCACCGCACCATCCCATTCCCAGGGAGCAGATGTGACACACAGGACCTGGACTTCCACTGCAGCCACCCCGGGTCTGTAACAGCTGAAGGGCCCAAGGTCCCCCAGGCGCTGTGGGACAGCCGAGGAACCCAAGGGCTGAGCTGCAGCCACAGGCATTCGCTCCGTGCAAGCCAAGCCCGCGGAGAAGGCCACTCCAGAGCCCCACTGCCGCCTGTGCCCGGAGCACAGCCCTGCGGTACCTTTGGGGGTGCGGAACTGCACGGCCTCCGACATGGGCCCCATGCCCTTGGAGTTGCGGGCCTGGATCTTGAAGAAGTAGGGGGTGTCCAGGGTGAGCTCCTGGATCTGGTGCGTGAGCCTGTTGCCCACCACGGGCTCGATGACCCAGTCGTGGATCTCGGCGTTGACGTCGGTGCTGTAGTAGATGATGTACCCTGCGCGGGGAGAGCGGGACAGGTCCAGAGGGGCTGCAGCAGCCACGGGAACGTTCTGTTCGCCAGGGAAACCTCCCCAGGCGCGCTCTGACCTTGGCAAACGCTAAAAGCACCTGCAAGTATCAGCCAGCCCTCCCGTTTCCCCTCTGAACTGTTTCCATCTGAGACAGATGCTAAGAGAAAAAAGCTGTTTAAAATATCAAGATTGTTTCTGTCCATGTTCCCTGAGCATGGACAAACTGCTGTTTCCATCCCTTTACCTAACTCATAGACCAAATAAAGTAAAATATAAAGATGCCATCATCAAGACATCCTCCAAGAATTAGTATGATGCTATTTAAATTATGTTAAAACAACAAAATATTCTTATGCATGGCTAAATAACTCCTATTTATAATTATTTCATTATTTTTCAGCGTAATAAAAAAAGCAACAAGAATATGAAGAGAACCCTGCACATCCCAGAAAAAGAGTTTATGTTCTGTTATTAAAATATACTGAAATCACAAATCAGTATGCAGTAAAAGCTTTGTAACTTTCTTATATAAGAAACATGGATCAGCATAAAATAAATACCTGAACCTCCATATATTGATACATGCACAGAAATAAATACTTGAATCTATATTTAATATATATTGTATATAACATTGTATTATATATTTTCATATATAATTTCTAAATTTGTACCGTTATTTTATCTATATCTAGCTTCAAATATTTATTTTGTATGTAACATATATGGAAATACACATTTTTATATATCTATATATCTGTTATATGTATCTGATTATATCTATATATCTCTGTATCTATGTAATGTATCTATATAAATATGAAGTGATGCTAAAAGCATAATAACAGTCTAGAAGCACAAGTACTGAATTAACTTCAGAGCATCCTAATTAGTCAGCAGCTCTGACAATGCCTGAGCAGGTGGGACCCAGACTGGCCCAGCTCAGCATTCCATGGACAGGGGGGCATGGAATGACATCACTGCTCGGAATTCTGGCATCACTGACAGCACACAGCGAGTTAATGAGCAATTAATTAGTGCTGGGCTCTCGGCTGGATGGGGCTCTTCCCACCAGAGGGCACTCGGGCCCCACATCCCAAAAACTGCTTGGGCTCTGGGAAAGAGGAGCTGGAGATTGGCTCTGGGAAAGGGGAGCTGGAGATGGGCTTTGGGAAAGGGGAGCTGGAGATTGGCTCTGGGAAAGGGGAGCTGGACTCTGGGAAAAGGGAGCTGGAGCTGGGCCCTGATTAAATCAGTTTTAGTCTCCTGTCCAGAGCCTGGGTTCCAGTCCTGCCCAATCAGGTGGTGTCTCAGGTTTGATTCTGCACTGTGGTTAACTCTGAGCTCAGACCCAAAACGAGATACTGCAAACAACATGACATTAAAATCTGATTTCAGCTTTAAACAAATTAAAATTGAGGTGGATTATTTCAGAAAGCCCTTCCAAACGGGAATCCCAACAGAAATTACAGAAGGGAATCAGTAATTATTACTTTCTGAAAAGTGATTTATCCTACGTGGCAGTGATGCAGTTAAAGACAAGTAACAGTTTACTCCTAATGGTTCTGTCAGGGGAATAAGAAACTGCCCTGAAGTCTGTTCTGGGACACAAAAATGCAACAAAGATGACAAAGAGCACTGGGATGGCTTCTCCTAAATAAACCTCAGATGGCCAGAGGCACTGGAGGCCTGCTATTAGAACAGCACAAGCGAAGGCTATGGAGATATTTAAACTTTCAGCTGGAATTCTAATTCCACTTGCACTTCCCAGTGCAGTTTGTCTGGATCTGAATGTATTCTGAAGAAGTACAGAAGTGCACAATGACTGTGAGCTGCTGCAGAGACTGGCAAAGAGACACGGGCAGCCCCAGGAGCCGTGTCCCTGCTGCCCCACCTGTGATCTTGCCGTTGGCCTCGGAGGGCGGCTGCCAGTTCACGATGATGGTGCGGGGTTTGCCCTCCTTGCTCACCACGGTCACGTCCTTGGGGGGCGAGGTGGGCACTGCAACACAAACCCAGAGTGTCAGCAGCAGCTGCCCTGCCACACCAGAGCAACGACCACCTCAGGGCCCTGGATCTTCATCTGATGTGGAATACAACTGTATTTGGGTCATTCTCTTTGCTTTTATAAATCCCCCCTCCTGCAGTGTCTCTGATTTACCCCCTCACTGGCCAGTGCCACCCAGTGTCAGTGCCTCCATCCTATATGGAGTTTCCCTTTTCCAGAGCACTTCTGGCACCAGATGTGATCCACAACTGAGTGTCCTCAGAAGCCTGGACATCTGGGGCCGGTGACTTCTCACCCCAATTTCTTCAGTCCTCAGAAAAATCCCACTAACTTGTGTAAGAGAGGCAGGCACCTGAAATATCTCCCTGTTTCCAGGTTTATGGTGGGACTGAGACCCAGAAATGCCCATTTGCCACTTAAATCCCAATCAGCGAAGTAAATCTACCAACAACTTAGAATTACTCCATCTGGAATGGTCTGGGTTGGAATGGACCTCAAAGCCCATCCAGTGCCACCCCCTGCCACGGGCAGGGACACCTTTCCCTGTCCCAGGGTGCTCCAAGCCACATCCAACCTGGCCTTGGACACTTCCAGGGATCCAAAGGCAGGCACAGCTGCTCTGGGGAACAGTATCTGGGCAAACCTGTAATGGCTAACTGATCTCCTGAAGAATGATTTGTAATTTGGAAGGCATCTGCACCGCAGAGGTGTTTGAAATGCTGAAGTATTTCCTGAGCACAACTGGCCAACCTTTTTCCTTGGGTTGCCAGAAAGCAGCACTGAGGGAAAGAAAGGAGGAGAGAGTTTTCCTTCTCCCATCAGCCTCTCCTGACAAATATTCAGGAAACACAGATTGCTCCAGCAGACAACTGTGAACTGAACCTTGCAGAGGGAAGTGACCATCCCTGCAGTGCCACATCCTGAAATCCAGGAGGCTTCTGAGGGGGCAGCCCAGACTAAATCCACCTTGGGTATTTAATACAACCCCAGTAACATTGAACTTTCCACATTTCTAGAACTTTATGGACGTGACCTATTAGAAATCCATCCATAAATCTTCTGGGATGGCCACCAATTATCCCTGTGATGAAGAGCTGGAAACCAGGGACAGCCAAAGCCCAGAAGTTATTGTAACTATTGCCCCAAATATGTAAAAATGGGATTTGGAGGAAATAAAACCAGCAAATCTGTGTGAGTAGCCCACAGGAGACCAGGGATTCATACAGAGCCCAGAATTCCATATTTTCCTTTTAGGAGCAAGTCCTACACAACTTCTCAGGAGTATCCCAGAACCATGAGCCACTCACTCAGGAATTTGGCCAGTATTATAAATCACAAAATCTGTTATGAGAAAATATATTCAGCCTTTTTTTTTTTTTGTTAATGTCTATTTTAAATTTTCTCCTTTGTTCCTGAGCTTTTGGGTCATGTTTGCAAATATTCCTTACAACCACTTCAACCTGGCCCTTCCTATTTAAATGTACTGAGCCCTCCTACGTTGTGCTCTTGCTCAGGGGCTTTGCATCAAATTCTTTTTAGAAAACTTTATTTGGGCAACTTTTCCAGTCCCTGCACACAGAGCAGAGTTATGGCTGAGGATAAAACATGTGTCAGCAGAAATACCAAATGGAGTGTTTAATGTGGGCTGGGAATAGTGGGATGGGAAAGGAGCCCCAGCCCAGAGCTGGCCCCACATCATGGAATTCCCACCCAAAACCACGACAATGTTTTCAAAAGCAACTGAAGCTCACTTCAGAGTAAGTTCAGAGAGTTCAGATTTTATCCTGGCTTTGCTTTTTCTTAAGCAGAAATTACAGAATTTCTATGATAGAATATCTGGAAGATCTCACTAATTCGTTGCATGTTTGATTTTTTGGCTATATTTTAATTTAGCAGGAGAACTCTGGGCTTATTTGGATGGGCTTTTTGTCCTCCACAGTCCATCTAAAGAGAAACCTAAGCATAATAAGCAGTAAAGTTAATTGCCCAAAGTTGATTTAACACTGCAGGGTAAGAAGAGCTAATGAGGAGCAGGTCGGGGAGAGGGCCTGGCCCTCACAGTCACTCCCTGGGCCTGAGTTTTTCCTGGCAGCTACAAACCCTCCTCTGTTCTGCACTGAACAGGAATTTCAGGGCTCATTTGGATGTCTTAATTCCTACTGCAATTTTTTGTCTTCATTTGCCTCGTGCACCTTCTCACTCTGTAACAATTATCATCACATTTATAGCAAATTTTAATTATTATTTGCTGAAGTGGTTTCTTTCTATTTGCTGTTAATGTGCTTTTTGTGAGTTTCTTCTCTCCTGCCCATGAACTGCAGTAAATTATTCATGACTTCTCTGTAATTTGATGTAAATTCTCCTGCAATCATCCCTTGGAATTCTGAAGTATGTTGTTGTTTTTTCATCAGAATTTCTGACGGAACTATTCAGACCCCCCCCAACACGTGTTAATCAGCAGAACCCTTTCAGGAACAGGGAGGTGGAGGTTCCTTTAGGAATAGCCCAGCCCTTCCAGAGTACCTAATTCAAAGGTTGTCCCATGTGCTGTCATGCTCCAGGTGCTGGATCTCCTGCCCTTGGTCACCATCACTGAGAACTCGTAGAGGGTGTTTGGCTTTAGCCCCGTCACCAGATAGCTCAGAGTGGTGGCATTTGCAGTCTGAAAGGGAAACCAGGATCAGCACTTCCCAAAGCCACAGCCCTCAGACACCCTCAGCCCACACGCTCCCAGCACTTCCATAACCTCAGTCATTAATTCGAGGCTGGTTCTTCTCTGTCGTGCAAATTCATTAATCAAATCTCAACGTTTATCCTCCACCAGAAATTCTGCAATCAGCAGGAGCACTTAGCAGCAGTCAATTAGAAATGGAAAAAGGCAATGCAAGGTCCAGGCACCACTTCCTATGCAGTGGTTAAAGCCCTGTTTACCTGGGGGTTCATTTACAGCATTTCATTGACTCCTCTGGCTGTGGGAAAACAAAAAGGAACAGTCCTGCTTGGAACCTGGAGCTGCCTCCCAGATTGCTGCTGGAATTTCCAGTACAACCTTAAATGTAATAAACAATCCACTAAAGATACACTGGTGAGACTTGAAGAGAGTGAAGCTTTACTAATATGTACATTCTTTATAGGAGAAATGGTTATTTAGGATCACACAAGGAAACTACAGGTGGGTCTTAGAGGAACTTGTAATTCAGCATTTATAAAGATGTGTATTTGTTATAAATGCCTTCAGCATCAACAGAATGTACTGGAAGCCCATGGAAAAGAAGGAAAGCTGTATTTACAGATATGTATATTCCTCACCTTGACCTGCAGTGCTGTAAACATGGAATTAAAGAGTTGTTTCAGGATTTGACAGGGCCGTACAACAACTGGAACAGCCACTGCCTCCAGAAACCACTGAGTGCAGCTGATTTATTGCCAAGGTAAAGGCACCCTTCCTGAAGGCCCCAGCAGTGACAAAGAAACCCTGAGATCTGCAATACCCATCTTTTTTCTTACAAGGGATGGAAGTTCAGGGAATGGTGATCCAAGGGATGCAGTGATTTGTACCCAGGGGTTTTCTGTCTTTGGCTAGACAACAAAGACTCATAAAATGAATTCAAATGAAATCCTCCATTGGCTTTAAGCCTCTCCTTGGTACACACCCAGTGCAGCCTGGAGTGGGCAGGACTGTGGTTGAAGGGCTGTGACACAGCTGGAACAGGCACAGCTCCCTGGGGAAGGAGGGGAACCAAGGCCTCAGCTGGAAGGATGCAATGACAAGTCCAAGGCAGGAATCTTTCCCTCCCATCTGGTATTACCAGCTGCCTTATCCCAAAAAGCTGTTCCCCTCTGGGATGCTGGAATTCCTAGCAGCATTTAAGCATTCCAATATTTGTACTATTTGATGTGGCAGCTGGGCTCCTTTCACAGGTGAAAGTTTTGGGTTCCATCTCAGGCTTTGCATCTTGGGATCTTTTAGTTTCCCTGGGCATCCCACTGAGTGTAAATGACACACCTGAGCCCCCCTGGAGTGTCACACTCCACAATTTAACACCACTTTATTACTTTTAAGATCCCAGCCTATCGTACGGTACCAAACCCTGCTCACCTGCTAGAAAAAAACTCCATAAATATTACCCTGAACAATCTGTTCCCCTTCTTGCAGTCCTAAAAGACCCAAGGTTTAGTATTTTCATTGATCCCTGATGGACCCCAGGTGGCTGCAGGACAACCCCACATACAACAAGGGGCCTTTGGAAGACTGCTCCATGTTAGTGCAGAGACACAGTTCAAAGCACAGGAGCTGCATCCCATCTGTTCCTGTGTTCCCAGGCTCAGACTGGCACAATCCTGCACAGAGTGAGGAAAACAAGGCTCCTCAGGGAGGAACCACACAGCCTCCTCCTCATCAGTTTGTATCAGGGCAGGACAGGGCAAAGGCAGAAAATGTCAGTGAATGGTCTCAGCACCAATTTAGGGATGCAAGGGAGGATGAAACCCCACCCAGCTGAGCAGCTGCAGCTCTGGATCCTGCAGAGATGCCCAAGAATGGGGACACTCCAAAGCCTCTGGATGCAGCAAGCAGGAGCTGCAGAGGGGCTAGGACAAGCACTGCACCCACAGCAGCCTGACTGAGATCCAGCACCTCCCTGCAAGGGGTCTGAGCTCCTGAAAAACAGAGCAGGAGAGGATTTCCAACAGGAATGAGGGAAGAAAAGCAGGATGTGGGTTCTCCAGACACCACAGGTCACACGTGATTGGAGCAAATACCTCAAACTTCTCTCCTTCAGGCAAATCCTTTCTAGAATTTAGAGATTTTAAACTATATTCCATCATTCTGTGTTGGTTTTAGTCACAGTAAAACTTGCTGCCCACTGACCTCCAGAACAGCAGGAATATTTAATTTACTATTTTATTCCATCTTCTATTTTATTTCATTCTTTTAAGCAGTTAGCTAATGAAACTGCAGCTTTATTTAAACCACTCCTGAGACATCCTCTGCACATGATTCTGGAATGTGGCTCAGAAGTAACTTGCCTTTAGAGGAGGAATACACACATATTTACATCTTTTCATTTCAATAAAGAAAAGATCTGGATTATAACAAGCTGGCTCTGCAGGAGCATAAAGGGAGCTCCACTGGCTGGGTATTTTAACAACCAGTTCCTCTGAGTCTCGTTGCAAATGTGAAATTTGCAGTCAGCAGCTTTGAGCCCTCCAGGTAACTCTGAAAATTAATAAAAAAATTCAACCAACCACCAAACAGAACTCCAAATTCAGTCTCCAAATCAAAACAGATGAAAATAGACAAAGGCAGGGATATCATAAAGTATTTGTTGTGTATTTTGAAACCAGTCAGCTCCCAAAGGAAAGGTTCACTATCAGCTTTGCATGAACTGACCAGGGTGTAAAGGAAACTTCAAACCATTGGGGTAAATCTGTTTTCCCTGCACGGGTCAGTGAGGGCCCAACCAGAGAGCCCTTGCAATGCTTTAGTAACTCTTAGAGGGGAGCCCACACTTCCCACTCCCTGGAATCAGGGCAGAGGGAAGCTTCAAACTGTGTCACTGTGTCCACAGAACAGAACAACTCTGGAAATTTCTGTTCCTTCCCTGAAGCAGCTCTTCCATCCACTCACACAACACCCCAGCCCCAGCTCCTTCCCCAGGAGCCACAGAAGAACTGCTCCCATCAGACCCAGAGCAATCCTGCCCCTCCAAGGACCCTGAGCTCATCCTGGCAGTGTTCCCAGAGCTGTGCCTTCCCCCTGGGAGTGGAACTAGAGGAATCCTGCCCCTCCAAGGAGCCCAGCAGTGTTCCCAGAGCTGTGCTGTGCACCTGGAGGAATCCCACCCCTCCAATGAGCCCAGCAGTGTTCCCAGAGCTGTGCCTTCCCCCTGGGAGTGCAGCTGGAGGAATCTCACCCCTCCAAGGAGCTCAGAAGAGTTCCCAGAGCTGTGCCTTCCCCCTGGGAATGGAGCTAGAGGAATCCCACCCCTCCAAGGAGCCCAGCAGCGTTCCCAGAGCTGTGCCTTCCCCTGCCTGGCTGGGAAGCTGCAGAGGGACTCAGTACCTTGTACTTGGTGTTGGCAGGGATGTTGGTTTTCCAGCGGACGGTGTAGAACCGCGCGTCCGTGATCTTCTGGTTCTTGGGCAGGGAGTTGTCTGCCCAAGTTATCCGGATGGTGTCATGGCTCAGGATGGAAGCCTGAACTCCCACCGGGGGCATCATGGGAGACGGATCTGGCACTGGAGTGTATGGAGCATTAATAACAAACAAATCAACCTCGGAAGTGTCTGGGCAATCCATGGGGAAAAGGCCGTGGTTTATAATTAAAAAGGGAGGAGGTGGCATTTTAATGTCAACCAAAACAAAAAAGGAGGGATGCAGGGAAGTGCAATGAGATGGAAGGTGAGGAATGGAGAGAAAGAGAGAAAAGCCAGAGTTAATAGGTGACATCAGACTGGGCAATAACATCATTCTTGCATTGTCCTCCCTCCTCCAGACAGTAAGACAACACATCCCTGCTGGCACAGCCCTAATTAGTGCCCAGGGCACTCGGCCACGGCCTGGGAACCCCAAACACTCAGTCACTGTAACTTCATTTGCCTGGAGTGTCCACTGAGTTCTCTCCCAGAAAACAACGAGGAGGACACAGAGCTGGAGCTCTGGATGGGCAAAGGCTGCTTCCCAAACACATGGAGACCTCCCGAAAGGCACCTTCAGAGGAAGGTTCCAAGTGAGAGCCAAACTTGCAGTAACTGTGAAATGGCAATTCCAGCATCCTCTGGAGAATCTCCAATCATTCCAGCTCATCAGGACTAACCCAAAGTGTTGCACCTCCACCAAATTCCTGGGTGGTGTCAGCAGGCTGGGAGGGAGCCCAGCGAGCACGGCAACAGCTCACCTGCACACTCCTCTGCTTAAACTCTTTTCTTTATGGCTAACAAGGCCAAAATAAAAACTGCCCAGACCTTTTTTAGTGTGAGTGACAACAGAGGGAGACTGACACAAAGCAAACACAGGCATCATGTTCAAACGTCTCAGTGAAAAAGACCATAAACCCCCAGCTCAGGGCCTTTAGAATTGCACCTGTGTGGGCTTGTGCTCAGGTGAGGGGAAGGTCTGGAGTAAGAACATCCATTAGTAGTTGTCAGGTGAGTTTGGAATTTACAAATGAGCCAAATTTAGGTGGTTTATTGGGAACATGTGAGGCCAAGCAGTGACAGGGACAGAGAGCACGGGATGCACTGACAACCAGGAGCCTTGCATCACCCCCAGCCCACCCCCAGCTGCTGGGCAGGACTCACCGGAGTGAGGCCGGGTCACGGCGCTCTCATACAGGGGGATCCCTTCCCCCACGTTGTTGAAGGCTTTCAGGGTTATCACATAGTGGGAGCTGGGATCTGAGGGGGAAAAGAAATCAGCATGACCAATGAATCCTGGTTTCAGCTGCTGCAAACCCTCTTTGTTCTGTATTTTAATTTTGAACTGAAAAAGTTTCCACACAGACCTTCTGGTCATGGCCACAGAATCCCAGACTGGTTTGGGTTGGAAGGGACCTTAAAGCCCATCTCATTCCACCCCCAGCCTGGGCAGGGACACCACAGCTCAAGTCTGTAGTCACAGCAAATCTACTTTTAAGCACAGCCAAACCAGGACTGAGAAAAACAATTTAAACGAACAAAATCAAAATGACTCAAACCTCTGATTTGATGGAATTCCCAATATTGCTCTTTCTCTCACTTTCAGACTATTTTACCTCCCACAGAGAGTTCTGTGGAGGGGTGAATTTTTATTTTCCTTTTAAAGGAGCCGCCAGTGAATCCTGGTGACATTTCAGTCCCTTTTTCTCCTGCAGCTCCGCGCAGAGCACGGGGCACTGGGGCTGCTGCTCGGGGGGAAGCTGTTTAAGGAGTGCTGAGGGAGGCCGGGCTGGGGCACAGAGCACATTCCCTGCACTCACCCAGGTTCTCAATGGTGTAGTATCTCTGTTTGTAGTCCACCTTGATGGTCTGGGCGTGGGGGCTGCCGATGCCGTAGCCGATGGCATAGCCCCTGACCACCACGTCCTGGTTCTCGGGCGGCGTCCAGCTCACCACGATGCTGGTGACCAGCGGCCGCACATGCAGGGAGCTGGGCACCTCGGGCACACGGCTCTCTGCAGGAAAAGGGAGGCATTGCAAGACCTTCTCTCAGAAAAAGGCAATGACATCGTCAGGCAGGAAGGTGAAACCAAGCACTTCTGTGTGTTGGAATGAGCATGGTGAAACTTCGGTGTGCCAAGAGAGCAAAGAGCTCCGAGAGCAGAACATTAACATTACATTCCAATAGATCCTCCTTTAAAGGAAAGACAGTTGTACTGAAGCTTAGGGGGTTGGGATGGTTTTTGTATCAGATCTGCTTAGGCATTTTGGATGCTTGCCCATGTCGTCACCTGGTTTTCCAAATTTTTTTTAATCCCATCCTTCCTCTCCACAAATTCATCTACTTTCAATTCTATCATATTCCTTACTTGTGGGTATTACAAGTGGAAAAGTCTGGCGATGAAAGAAAGGTTCCTGAGCTGGTTGTAGCATTATATAGGATATTCCTTTAAGAACTGCACTGCAAAGGGTTCTCCTCACTTGTCCTACAGTTGTCACTGTCTAGATCCTTGGCTTCCCATAATTCATACAATATAAGAAGGCCATACAACATGGCCATACTAAAAGGTCAGAAAACACAGAGTCCACATCACATGTTCAAATCCTTCCCTCAAAAGCAACACAAGTCTCACCCCATCCCACAGAGACGTGGAATGTGGATCCCTAACACCAGAACACCTCCACAACGTGCCACTGTAAACCCCTAAATATTTCTCCTAAGAGGCTTTTCCCCACTGTTGAGTGGAACCTAAAAGCAATCTCCCAACTGTCCCTGGAATGTCCCTAACTTTGGGTTCACTTCTCAAAAATGAAATAAATCCTTTTGTCGGGTGCCGGCGGATTAGGGATAATTCCCTGCAATAGCAGCCTGAGCTCCCCACTCCAAATGGAATCAAGGACTTGTGCTTCCTGCAGGGATTTCGTTTTAATGAAACGTGCTGCATTTCTCTACAAACATTTAATAAAGCACCACAACAGGATTATTTGGATCACAGCACAGCCCTGGCCCCCAGCCCGGGGAGCTCTTGGGCTGCTGCTGCCACAGCCCAGCAGTTCCAGTTCCCAACTATTAAACACAGCAAAGATCCAAGTGCAGCAGGAGAGGTGACATTTCCACTGCACTGGGGACAAACTCTGTACAACTGTTCAACACCTCCTGCTCTGCACTCAGGGGGAACCTGCTCTCACTCCAACATGGAATTGTAATGCTCCTGCTCCCCTTTACATCCATGGGACTCTCCTGGGAATTATTTTCTATTTAAACTCAAAAAGCAGCCATGGAATAAAAAGAAATGATGCCTCATGTCTCTGCTGAAGCTATGAAATCCAAGATGAGCTGTAAATGCGTTTGCATGGTGTTAAAATTATCCACATGAGCTTTCTAAAGAAAGAAATCCAAAAACCGCAGTGTGCACACATCTCACAGGTGTATGCAGAGTTATATGAATATCATGTTATGTTGTTTTAAATGTCAATTTTTATTACTTTATTCAATGGAAAGAATGCGCAGAAAGTTAGATTTCCTGGAGCATTCTGAGGTGACAAAATATAAATGACAAAATCAACACAGAAGGAAAAGGTTCTTTTTCTTCTTCCTCCTTCTGCCCTGTTTAAATTTAAATTTAAACCTGGTGCAGTCCTCTGGCGAAGTGTTGTTAACTCCAGTTCAGGACATTTCCATTGCCCTGTGAGGTGCTTGTTTACAGAGCTCTGCCCCACAGGGGGACCTGGCAGCTCCAGGGGTGTGTCACATCCACTGAAAGCCAACAGGCACATGGATCAAGGAATTTCCAGTATCCACATCCCTGAACTGCTCTGTTCACCCTGGAGAATGAGCAGCAGGATTAAGATGAGCATCAGCTTTGCACAGACAGAGATAGGAGCAGGGTTTTCCAGGCTTCCCGAGCCAGCTGCTGAAGGAACCTCCAGCAGCAGAGAGCAAATACTGACCCATTTCCATTATTCCACCTCCCACGATCACTGAGCCTGCTCTGACACAGCACATGAACCCATGGATTTGGTGGAACAGACTCTCTATTGAGCAGAACCCTTTGCAGCACATGCAAAGAGCTTTGGAATATTCCATTTAATGGTCCAACAAGCTCAGGAACCCTTCTGCCATAATTAGAATTTTCAATGTAATTATTCTAACACCCGCAATTTCAATGTAATTTTTATTTTAATACACACAACAGAATTTCTGATGGGAGACATGGTGCAGACTAGTCCACCACTACAGAAAACATAATTCATCTCCCTTTTCTTCTGTGCGAAATAAGTTACTGTGGGTCAAAGAAAGCACAGCACCAACACGGGGGTAAGACTGTAAAGGGCTGTGGGTAAGAATGTTTTCCACGATTTCTTTCCTACCGTGCCATCTCACTGTCACTATAAATGAGTGTTTCTTAGCAGAAAGCACTTGCTGCCAACACACAGCACTAGGAAGTGGAGAAGCAGGGTTTCATTTCAAGCCACCTTATTGACTCGGCAAGAATTTTCTCTTAAAATAGAAATTGATGTCACTTGATCCTAAAGAAACCCCACTGTACACCTAGAACAGGAGTGAAACCACAGAGGTTTGCCTGTCAAGGAGGCAGGCAAACGTCTGTGAAATGAGACGAAAGAATTGCCACGCTTTGCTGCCCCAGTGCCAGGGTCTCTCACCGTCCAGGTCGCTCTCGAAGGTCTCTGCTGACAGCCACTCGGTGGCGGGGCCGGTGCCGTTGATGGTCATGGCGGCCACGCGGAAGCTGTACTCGGTGCCTCGCTCCAGCCCTGCGGGACACGGCAACTCAGGGATCCCCGGCACCAGCCCAGGGATCCCCAGCACCAACTCAGGGATCCCCGGCACCAGCTCAGGGATCCCCGGCACCAACTCAGGGATCCCCGGCACC
>VZRX01022827.1:32324-81272 GCA_013398075.1 Notiomystis cincta
GCACCAATTCAGGGATCCACCAGCACCAGCCCCAGGGATCCCTCGGCACCAATTCAGGGATCCACCAGCACCAGCCCCAGGGATCCCCCGGCACCAATTCAGGAATCCCCCAGCACCAATTCAGGAATCCCCCAGCACCAACTCCAGGGATCCCCCAGCACCAACTCCAGGGATCCATCCGCATCAATTCCACAGATCCCCCAGCACCAATTCAGGGATCCCCCAGCACCAATTCCCACAGCTCCATCAGCCTGGCAATTCCCACAGATCCCAATTCAATCCCAGGATCACCCACAGGAACCATGGATAACCCAGCCTTCCATTCCCATGGCATCAGTGCTGGGAGGGACTGGGAGGGCCTGTTTGCAGCCATGCTTTAACTTAGGGCTGTTAATTTCTTTAATTAATTCGTTTTAAGAACAGGAACACCCCCACTATCACCAAACCGGGGGGTGGCACAGAAGCAGCAGCTGAGCAAACTCACACACTTGTTTGATGTATGTAAGAGTCTGTGTGAAAAAATCAGAGCACTGTGAAAAGGCACTCAAAATTTGATATATGGAACTTCTCCAGCAGGCTTTGTTGCTGGCAAAAAAGTACTGGAATTACATGAATATCTCAATTCTGTGAGAAAACTGAGACTTACTAAGTCACAGCTGGAGTTTCTGAGAAAAAATCAGAATATCTGATTCTTAGAAACTCATCTAGAATTTCCAAGTTTCTTCTCTTTTGACCAAGCATTTGAAGAGATTTTAAAGAAGAATGCAATGTAGTGCTGCTCCTGTTCTCATGCACTGCCTGTTTCTGCTGAACAGAACTGTAGCTCTGGTAGCAACGTGACTGACACTAAGTGATGGACTAGACTGGATTTTTAAGTGTACAAAAGGATGAAAAGCATTCCCTCTAGAATATTCTACAGACCTGAGGTGGGATATTCCAGGGATGCCTGAGGTCAGCGGCTCCCAGGGCTCAGAGCTGGGTCCAGGTGCCTGTGCCAACCCAGCCCAGCCCCTGTTCCTCTTCCCTCCTCCTCCACACTTCCATCTCTGGCATTTGGGCACACAGTGAGCCCAGGGTCACCTTCTCCAGGCCTCTTATAAACATTTCATAAGGAATCATCCAGTCCACTTCGCAAATCCATGGCCAAATCAGGGCTAGGAATCAGGTCACCAGACCCCAGGCACCACCTGCAGGCCACACGACCCTAGAGATCCTTTGGGCTCATTTGTCTGCTGCTTCTGTTTGTCTTCCAAGGCAGGAGCCCCAGGGAATGCTGTCCCTGAGCCCACTGAGCACAGCCAGGCAGCCCTGGGGAGGACAGGACCCTGCAGGAGCCCCAGGGAATGCTGTCCCTGAGCCCACTGAGCACAGCCAGGCAGCCCTGGGGAGGACAGGACCCTGCAGGAGCCCCAGGGAATGCTGTCCCTGAGCCCACTGAGCACAGCCAGGCAGCCCTGGGGAGGACAGGAGCTGCTCACCTTCGATGAGCTGCGAGAGCTGGGTGCCCCCCACGCTCTCGGTGACGTCGCTCTTGCGGGAAACTTTCCGGTAGCGGATTTTGTATCCCGTGATTTGCCCGCTGTGGGTCCCGGCAGGAGGGGGCTGCCACTGCAGCAGGATGCTCTGGGGAAGGCAGCACAGGAAGGGATTGGCAAAGGAGTCTTTAGGGAAGCTTTAAAAAAATTTTCCATGCACAATCCCAAAGGCACAATGGCCAAGTATTCCATTTTCTCTTCTCAAGTGCCCAAAAGTGTGTCTGTGTGTGCCCACACTGCAAACAGTGAGCAGGGATTCCAGCTCTGATCCTCTGGGGCCTCATTAAATCCCTTCCATCATTACTCACTGCATCCCCCATGGCCAGCCCACAGCTGGACTGGAGTTTCTCCAAGGCTGACATTTAGATATTCTCTATAAAGAGCCCAAAAGCTGCATGGGAGGAAAAAGACCCAAAGCAGTTCCAAAATGTGGCCAATCTAAGACCCCCCAGCCTTTTATTTACCCATTGTCGGCAGGAAATCCTCCAATCTTACCTTGGAATTCCGTACCTCCAGCGTTAGATTCTGTGGTGGAGCACTGGGGACTGGAAACATTAAAGGAATTACAACTCAAAAACTTTCAAATATTGTATTTCCACACCAACTACTCTGTGCTCTCATTTGCTATGGAAGTACAAACCATTCTGATTCAAGGCATAAAGGAACTACCACATAAAGGAATTAGTGATCCTCCCTCTGGTACTTTCTGACATAGTGAATGGCTGAGGAGGGTTCTGTATTTTCATCATGAAGAAAAAACTCTTTACTCAGGTCTTTATTATCACACCTATCTAAATAAAGTATGTTTTATATTTAAAAGCACTTCTCAGACTTTCAGAGGATGTATCCCATCCAGCTGTTTCCCAAGGCAAATCTTTAATGAACACACTGCTTGACTGGGGGAACCCACTTTTAAATTTCTGGCCTGGATTTTGTTATCCTGATTTTCTGTAACAGGAAACCTCTGAGCCACCACAACCCTGTGACAGTGAGGAGGTGAAGAGCATCTCAGACACTGGGGCTGCCTTTGAACTCCCACTCTTTGCTTGTTCTTTACTCTCTGCTCATGGCAGTGAAACTCAGGCAAAAAGGGAGAGGAAAAAAAGCCCTGGGAGCAGGGAATTCCTGGTGGCACCACAGCAAATATTGGTTCTCAGCAGAGCTGAGGCTTCCCTGGCAGGAAGGGGAGGTTCCAGTGGAGCACAAGGATGGGCAAGGAGCACAGGGATAAAGAGGGATGAGGACTGCTCCAGCCTGCAGAATTCATTTTCCAAATAACTCACCCCAGCCACAGTAACACCGCAGAGAACCCCCCTGAGGGCATGAAGTGGAAAAAGAGGGAAAGACTCACTGGGATGGGGTGAAACAAACCCCCCTCATCCACCACCCCATGGAGAGGAGCAGGATTTGCACTTCCTTCCCTTGCCAACCCAGCTGAGCCTGACATCACCACAGCTGGGGATGAAGAGCTATGGGCCTGAGAAGCAGCCCAGGGAAGAGGAGAGGATACAAAGCCAAGATTTCTTTGCTCCTCCAGTGCCACCCCTGCCATGGGCAGGGACACCTGCCACCATCCCAGAGTGTTCCAAGCCCCGTCCAGCCTGGCCTGGGACACTGCCAGGGATCCAGGGGCAGCCACAGCTGCTCTGGGCAACCTGTGCCAGGGCCTCCCCACCCTCGCAGGGAAGAACAGGGATTTCCTATGGAAAGGCATCTCCTGGAGTGGGACAGCACAAGGAGAGCAGCCAGGCAAGAGCACCAGGACACGCTGATGGCTCAGAGACTGTGAGGGAAGAGCCTCAATCAGGCTGTGAGGCTCAGATTCCACTCCCAGCTGTAATCCCTGATCAGGAATTCCAGGAGAGGAGAAGCAGTCCTCAGGAGGAGCACATAAACCTGGGTTCAAATGCTAATACCTGCAGCGTTATCCCTGCAACAAGGCACTGTAACAGATTAGGAGCAAAAACCTACATAAAAATGCAGATGCTTTGTTAAATCAGGGCTAAAGGAGGCTTAGGGAGAAATCCCTGCAAGGAACATGGAGATTGCTCCTGGACACAACAGGAAAACATGGGAGGAAAATGTGCATCATTTCAGGAAGATTTGAGAGCTTGTCAGGGTTATGAGACTGTAAGAAACAAGATGACATCCTTCAGAGAGCTTTAGAGAGTAAGTACCTATAGGTTAAGCGTGAAAATCTAAGTTGGAGAAGAAAGAACTCCAGGAAAACTTCAAAATGACATTGCAACTAATAATAAATTCTTCAAACAACCAAGGACCTGGCAGCCCTTTAGAGAAATCACTGAGCAAATGGTCAGGTAGGGCAGAAAAAGACAAGTCTCTCTTTGCACTGGTAGTGAGGTGAAGGGAAAGGTTTCCATGACACTGTTCCAAAGGATTCCCATGGTCTCTCCAGCTGAAGTGTCAGTGTAAGGGCTTATGGAAGAGTCAAGCAGAGTTGGGAACAGCAGCCTCTTGCCAGGGCTACGTGTTATCCATCCAGGAATTCTCAAGGAACTGGGCAATGAAACAGCTGCAAGACTTCTGTAACCTCTCCCAGTTTTTCTTGATACTGGAGGTGGCAAAGTGGTGCCAGCATTAAAATGGGACCACTCCAACTCTGCCTGCTGGGTCAGAAACTTCTATCAAATCAACCAAAGCAAAACTAAAGCATGAAATTAAAGAAAACAGGAGCTGGAATAGGAGCAGTAATAGGCATTTCTCCCTTTTTCAAGGGAAATCCCTTCAGTTTTAAGCAATGAGGGATGGAAGTGCTTGCCAGAGTAAGGAGCTACTCAAAAGAAAGGTCAGAGCAGGAAGGTGTGGGGGGGGATGAGCTGGGAGATCCCCTGGTGTGATCCTGTGGTAAAGAACTGCACAAAGACCTAGGAATGATTCTTCTCAGCGCTCCCCAAAAAGCTCCTCAAATGCAAGTAATGCCTCACTTACTGCCTTTGATTTAGTTCCCTCTACCTATGTTTTTTAAAACAAAGGAGAAAAGGAACCTGGAGGAAAGTTCAGAAAAGAGCACTCAAGATTGAACCAGCTTCCACAGGAGAAATAGATAACCTTTCCTGTGCCTTTGGAATCTGGAAAATGGATCAACCAGGGAGGCCATGGCAGAGGTGCACAGAATGAGGAGTGTGACAGAGGAATAATCAGGGGACACTGAGTATTTCCTTTCAGGAGCACAGCCCCAGGCAACGAGTGACATCCACACAGAGCAGGGGCAGAACAGACAGAAAGGGGGGATTCTTCTGAGGAAATTTACCTGTGGAACCTTTGTCCACTTGATGCTGTGGATAAAAAAGCTGATGTGGGTTCCAAAGATGCTGACAGTGTGTCATGGAAGAGAAACTGGATTAGAGAATGTACAGAAACCACTGCAAAGTCAGGAAGTGCTCCAGAAACAAAGCTGGACCCAGAGAGAGTTTGGGGCAATATCCCTCTCTGGTCCTGGTCACCCTCTGAGGGCTCCAGGCTCTGCTCCCTCTCCAGCTGAGTGTTTTTATATATATTTATATATTTACAAACACAAGATAACTCTGATCACTCTGCAGTTGCTCATGTATCTCTGTTTGCTCTCACCACCTCTTTATCTGCCTTATAAAAAATACTGACTTCACATCCTGCTCTCACCACTCTATGCAATGGATTTTAACAGTATTTTCTGCTGGAGTGCAAACACAGGAACACAAAATAAAACCACTCCGGAACCAAGAGTCTGCTCATACGTAAAAATATGAGAGTGCCTAGAAAATAATTTGGAATTGCTGCCTTCAGTGTATTTTTTTTTTCTATCCATGCTCAATGTAGGCTCAATAATCCATGAAATAAATGGCTGATGCTGGAATGAAGGACACCATTGTTCTGGAATCACAATCCCAGAGCCTTCTGCAGGTGTAGCAATTTTCCTTCACCCAATTCTGCAAGGCCTCCGGGGGGGATTCTGACCGTGAACAGCCACACGCAACAACGAACAAACCCCATCAAAACCTGGTTAAAGATTCACTTGTCAGAAACTGCCAGATAAGTTCTGGAAAAGCCCCAAACCACAAAGGAGTGCAGCAGCTTTACCGTCTGACAGGGTGCGGACCACGACATCGTGGGTGGAGACGCCGGGGCCGTGCTTGTTGTAGGCGACCACGCGGAAGCTGTACTCGGTGAACTTCTTCAGGCCCGTGACCGTGTGTGACAGGCCCCCCACGTCCACGTCCTGTCCCCAACGACACCCCCAGGGCAAGCTCAGGTCAGCTCTGCAGCGCCACCAGCACCCACCGGGCTCCCGCGCGGCTCAGAGCCCGCGGCGGGAGCGACACGGCTGCGTCACCTCCAGGCCGTGGGAGGATGCCAGCTCTGAGCTTCCCGGAGAAAATTCTCCCTGTCCTATTAAATCCTAACATGGATGCTGGTCCTGAACACGAAAAGGGACCTGGAAACTCTCAAAACCATCATAATATCTGTCACTATAATTGAAATAGCGGCATGCAGAAGTAGAAAAGGCAACAGCCCTATTTAAAAACTGATGTGAGAAATATTTAAAAGCTAAGAAAAATAATCTTCCCTTTGCTCCTTAAAGTTGTAATGATACTGATACACAATCAGATGGGAATGTGGCTGTGAGGACTTGGATAAATCCTCATTATTCTCAGCTGGCAGCCCATACTTTTACAGAACACACTGAATGCTTCAGTGGAATACTAAGAAAATTAAATTAATTAGATGCTCAGCAGTATCAAAATATCAATCACGGAGTCCAAGAACTCAAGAAAGTTTGGATTAGGGATCATGCCAAAATCAGTAGAGAGCCTGAATTGCTAAAACCCAGCCCATAACTCTGTGCACCAGAACAACTCAGCAATGACATGGCTGCTCTCTGCCTTCTCCTCTCGTGATATGATGGAATTCCCCAAAAGCTACTTCACGTTGACAAATACCAGAACAGGGCATCACCAAAAAAATGGGTTTCATTCCCAGCCTAGACACAAACGTTTTGCTCTGGAATTCTGATTTGAAGTATTTCCCACAGCTGAGGCTAAAGGATTCAGTCTGTCAGAAAAGCAGCCCCTCCCCAAGGTGTTTACAGCCGCTCAGGGCAGTTTGAGCGAGCGCAGCAGGCCCCTACCTGCTCCGTGTGCTGCCCCTTCTCCATGTAGTAGAGTTTGTAGTTCTGGATGTCCCCGTTGCCCGAGAGCGGCGTCTCCCAGGTGACGGTGACGGAGGTGGGGGAGCCGGAGAAGGCGCGGATGTTGGGAGCGGGGCCGGGCAGCTGGACTGCAACACGAGGGGGACTCTGTTAGTGCCGAGCCTGCTGTGCCCACCCCTGCCCAGCACCTCAGGAAAAGGGGGGATTTGCCCCATTGTGACATTCCACACGGATCCACTGCGGGGTGGAAAGGTGGGACCAAATTTCCAAAGGAGATCCTGCTCCCTGGATCCCTTTTGCCTGGAATGACCCCAACAAGCGATTTGGCATTTGCCTAAGGTTTTCCCTTTCTCAGTTAATGACCATTTTAAAGTATCCCTGTTATAACAGTTTAGAGAACTTAGAGAGGAACATCCCATCAGTTCTTAACGGTGACAATAAATCCCACAATCCCATCAACCTGGAAAATCCTTTGAAACTGTGGTCCACAAGTGCAAATTTTAAAAAGCATCAGATTCTGGGAAAGATTGTGAATGGGGAGAATAAAAAATAAAATGGGAATCTATCCCAAAGCGAGGAAAACTCCAGGAACATCCAGCTCACCCTCAGGCTGCGTTGCCACCTTGAGCGGCGCCGAGCTCTCGCCAGGGCCGTGCCTGTTCTGGGCCACAACCCGGAACACATAAACTGTCTCTGGCATCAGGTTCTGGATCATCACCTGTGTCTCTCCAGCACGACTCGTGTTTTCCACACGTTCCCTTTGGGAAACAGAAGGGGTGGGCACAGACACCACCACTGGTTAGTAATAAGGAGTAGCTGCCCGTGTGGTGTGTCCCACCTGAGTGAGGTTTACTCCGCGCTCCCTGCACACCACCACAGCCCTGTGCCAGAAGTGCTGCTGACGAGCTGCTCCCGATTTTGCAACTTCTCTTTGCACAAACCCGAACGCACCGAAGGAACAGAATAAATTACACTTGACACCCCCAAACTCAGAGCGGTTTCTTTGTTATTCCCATGACAGCATGTGATAATTCAAAGTGACAGTTTATCCTACAGCTTGGGAGCCAGCACAAAAACTATTTTAGCAGCACGCACAGTCTGGCGAGATTTAGGGCATTCCTGTTAATATCATGGGGCTGCTTTTTGGGCATTTTTTCCAAGGAGCTGTTTTAACGTGTTCTTCTACCTCCAGCCTTCCCTTGGCTCCCCGCTGATGTTTGGCTTTTGTCTGAACACCCAGGACACAACCATGGCACTGACACAGCTTCCACACAAAGAGTGGAGGCAAAATGGCTCCTGTTGGACCTGAGTGGAAATTCCAGCAACTCCTGGAGACAGATTCAGGCTACCAGACCCCACCCACGAAGGAATACACTTGGCATGGGAAGGGGCATCTCTGTCAGGCCAGCATTTTGAGAGCTGGAAGCCCTAAGCCAGCTGGGAGCACTCAGGTCGTGTGTGGGGGCACCTGGAAGGGGCACTGCTGGTGCTCAGTGACCTGCAGCACACCCCTGGCACCGGAACACGCCGTTCCCCCTGCGGAACAAGGCCTCTGTCAAAACCCATCCAGGAAACCCCATCTGTTCTTATCAGGGATTGAGGGGAAGATTAGGAGATTAATCATTAACTAAGAGCAGCCTTTATTTCAGGGCACTGCCGTGCACCTGAGCTTGCTCGGAACTGTGTCTGTGTAACACCGGCCGTCCTTCCCTGGCAAGGAGCTCCCTGTAAATGCCAACAACTCAGAAAGGAGCAACCAGAAACTTCCCACTGAGCAAATGCAGGAGCCTGTGCCTGCTCTGAGCACCACCACCCTGCCCCTCTGGGCTGCTAGGCTCCCTGTGGGACAGGGATGGGCAGGGATAGGTCTGTCTCGGCCCCGCCAACACCTGTTAAAGTGTTCTGACACAGGAACTCCAGCACAACCATGCCAGCCTCCCCTTCCTCCCTTCCAGCCACTGCTTCAGTTTCTATTAGGGAAATACAATGCCAAACCCCCCATTTTTAATTTATTTCTTTTTACATCCACTGGTATGGTTGACTTAGCAGAACTTGGCTGAAAACATTCTGAAATCCCTGTTGGTTTCTGCACTATTAACCTGTATCTATAGAGAGGGGAACGATGCACTCTCTGTAACTAAACACCTATTTACATCCATTTTCTAGAATGTTCCCCTTCATAAGCTCAGTTAAAATGGCACTGCATAAATAGCTTCATTTATTTCAACTTTTTATTAATTTTCATTGCTAATTTTTCCACTTCGAGCGCAACATTTTCTTGAAAAACATTGCCAAGTGGAGTTTCCTTTAAGACGTGCTGTAGCTACAAGGATGGGATCTGAGAGCCCAGCCTAAGTGCCAATGGATTCACAGCTGTGGGATAACATCCAGCTCCCATTAACATGCAAAATATAGCATATTCTGCCTCAAGTGGAAGTGCACTCCCTGACTGGATCGAGGAAAAAATGGTAATCAGCAAACCAAGATTATATTTAAATTAGAAAAAAAAAATTATTTTACTGGAAAGACATTTACCAAAAATAAATAGACATGTCACAGTATTGCAATTTTCAGTAATAACCAGGAATATGGCTTTACAACAGCGTGGTAAAAATAGGGAGAGATTAATCTAATTAAGTGCTGCGTGAATCCTTCCTTTATGGCTGTTCCTGGGGAGCCTGGAGCACCTTTTCCAGCATGCTCAGGTTGGGATAACAGGCACCAAGCAGATGGGCCCCAGGAATTTGCATTACCCTGCAGATTGTTATGACTGTTCCATGATTCCACTCTAATCCCCAGCTAAGGAGCTTTGGAAACTCCAGTTAAGGTTCACAGGAACACTCAAGCACCCACGGGAAGAGCCTTCAGTGCAACCCCAGGAGTCTGGCTGGAAATGCCAAGGTTAAAGTTGCACTCATATTTAAAAAATCACCTCTGGGGAGCTGTTAGGGAGTGGGTATTGTGTGTGCCAGCCGTGCCAGCTGTGGGGCCTGGCAGGGAGCTCCAGAGGCATTCTCAGAGTGATTACACACACTTCAACTCCATTTGCTGTGTCTGAAGCACACCACAGTGAACTGGGAATTCAGCAGTGTTTGAACATTCCATATGTGTGATTTACCACCTCAGACCAGCAATGTACCACCATTTCTTTTATTTTTGTCCGAATCTTGAAGTCTGGGGTTCTTCTGCCTGAGTGCTTATCTAAAGTTCCCCAGAATTAAACCTCCCTGAATTTTCACACCCTTTCCATGGGGGCTGCCTTGAGGGGGAAGTAAATAAATACCTGACATGGGGATGAAACAACACTGCAGCTGGGTGAGACAGTAACTTCCATCTGATCAGATTCCTCCAGGGGTGTGACAGGAAAGCCCCAGAACACCCCTTCATTCCCACCTCACTGCCTCCAGGGGGGCCTCTCTGATGTCACCAGGCCAAGGTGAGACAAGTCATGCCTGGTGACACTGTGCAGCCCCTGTAGCAGAAATGCCCCCTCCGTTGCTACTTCTTCACTTTCAAATGCTCCTCTTGAAATCACAGAATGGGTTGGGTTGGGAAGGAAATTAAAAGGGATCCAGTGCCACCCCCTGCCATGGGCAGAGACACCTTCCTCTATCCCAGGGTGTTCCAAGCCCCAATGTCCAGCCTGGCCTTGGACACTGCCAGGGATCCAGGGGCAGCCACAGCTGCTCTGGGCACCTTGTGCCAGGGCCTCCCCACCCCTACAGGGAACAATTTCTCTCTAATATCCCATCTATCCCTGCTCTCTGGCAGTGGGAAGCCATTCCTTGTGTCCTGTCCCTCCATCCTTTGTCTCCAGTTCCTCTCCAGCTCTCCTGGAGCCTCTTCAGGCACTGAAAGGGCCTCTGAGGTCTCTCTGGAGCCTTCTCTTCTCCAGGTGAGCACGCCCAGCTCTCCCAGCCTGGCTCCAGAGCAGAGGGGCTCCAGCCCTCAGAGAATCTCTGGTGCCTCCTCTGGACTCTCTCCAGCAACTCCAGGTTCTCCCTGTGCTGGGCCCCAGGGCTGGGGCAGCTCTGCAGGTGGGCTCTCAGCTGAGTGGGGCAGAGGGGCAGATTTCCCCCTCAAAGATGTCCAAGGGGCAGAGGTGAGGAGGCATTGCCATGTTCCTGGGTCTGCCCTCCCTGAACAGGTGAAAACTGAAGGAAGCTGAGCCAGTAGAGACCGAGGCACTCGGAACCTCAGACCCTCAGAGGGGTTTGGGTGCTCCTGCACTCTCAACAGGCAGGTGACTCTTACAGATGGTTTAGAGATGTCAATCCTCACAATACCACTGCAGTTATATGGAAATTTTCATTTCCACGGGCCTGATTTAAAAGGTAATAAGGGGGGCAAACTGTAACAGCCTGAGCTGGCACATCTGCACTTAAACCACAGCAAATGTTCCATCATCAGTAATTCAGGGGCTACAAAGTGGCTGCTTAAGCAGGGTTTTGCATTGCTGAGGAAGGAGAAGGGTGGCACAGACAGGCTTGATGACTCTGATTTCAACTGCTCAGATGTGTGACAGTCATCAAGAGACATTTCCCCAAACCAGAGCAACTGGTCAGAAGTCCCATGGAACACCAAAAAGGCTAAGAGAACCTTTGTCTTTCTTCCTTCTTTTTTTTTCATATTATTGTTACTCTCTAAATGGAGAGGGAATGGCAGGACCTCAAGTATTTTCATACCTGTCTCTGAGGTATGTGAAAGCACACATTCTGCACATGGCTGAAGAGGAATACATTCTGGATTGCTGTAAATTTGGTATGGAGTGGAAGGGGGTGGATTTTATTTCCTCTGACAGGACAGGGAGAGGCATGAAGCCACCTCCAGCAAATCCCTTTCCAAAAGCCCAGCAGGTAGAGCAGTTACCACCAGGAACATGGAGGATGAGAGGCAAGTAGCAAGGGTGGCTGGCAGGATTCTTCCTGTCTCACTTAAAATACCATCCATTGTTCCACAGAACCATGGAATGGTTTGGCTTGGAAGGGACCTTAAAGCCCATCCAGTGCCACCCCCTGCCATGGGCAGGGACACCTTCCACTAGCCCAGGGTACTCCAAGCCCGTCCAACCTGGCCTGGAACACCTTGAATATTACCAAAGTAAGGGAGGAACAGAAAAACAACGTTTGTAAGGCAAATAAAATGTTACTAATTACCTCAATTAACTGCCATGAGCCTGGACAAGATATCTATCCACAGGATTAAGGAAGAGTAGGAATTCCCCTCTAGAGTGTTTTCTGTTCCAAATGACTTTGAGTTTCACACTCTCATCAATAAGGTGACAGATAATTTTCCCTTGAGTAATAAATCTGATAAGCTAATCTGCAATTAATTAAGCATTGCTCCAAATGAATGTTCACTCCAGCTTCCTCGAACTTACCACAATTTGTAACTGTAATTCTGACCAGTAGATCCCATCGGGAAGGAAAAGGACAGACTGATATTATCCACTGGGATAATACATCAAGAGCTGATGATTGTGAGGCATTCACGAGATTTCTGTTTACAGTGATTGCTGGGAGGGAACTGGCATTTACCCACCACTGACCACAGTGTTTAACCAACACCCATCCCACAGCTGTCCCTGCAGTGAGAGGCAATCTGCAGGGGTTTGGAGCACGATGTGCCTCTTGCTCCCAGCATGGCTCCCAGGGTATGTTGCTGTGCCAGTCCAGCTGCTCTGTCCCCAGCTGCTCAAGGCAGGTAGGAACTACTGGGAGGGTTTGCAGTCAATCAAACCATGCTCAAGCACTGCCTGTGAAGCTCCTGGGGCAGGAGGGAGGGAGGGAGGGAGGGGAACACAGCCCCTCCACCTCACAGCCCGGGGTTCCCGGTGTGTCAGCAAAGCCAGCGTGACGAGGAGCCCCAGGAGAGCCCGTGTTTACCTGTTGATGCCCTCCCTGGTGTAGAAGATGGAGTAGGTGAGGTTGTCTCCCTGCGGGTCCGAGGCCGGCGGCCGCCACGTGAGCCGGATGAAGCGAGTGGACACGAGGGTGGCCACGACGTCCCGCGGGGCGGAGGGCAGGGGTCCCGCTGTCGCTGGTGCTAGATGGTCATTAGTGGCACTGGTCAGTGAAGTGGGAGGTAATGTTGGGATGGCAACATCTTGGCATGTGCAAACATTGGGGAATATGAAGGGCAAACATCACCACGGTTTAAAAAAAGAGAACAGAAAAAAAAACATAAAAGAAATAAACAAAACCACGATGGGAAACAGAAGAAAATGAACACACAAAAAAGGCCATTAAACTGAAGGCTGACATGCAGGCAGAGGTAACTACTGACCACTAATGGGGAGTACAGGACACGGCACTGTCAGGCAAGCAGACCAAGTCTCCACTGTAATGGAAGTGGCGGGGGAGGGAAGGGTGGAACCGGGGGTAAAATAGACCTCAGGAGAGGAGAGCAGCAGCAAACCACAGTGTCACTGCTTTGTGACCACATGTAATGCCACACGTGTGACAGTTAAACCCCAGCCTCTGGTGATTACTCAAATACACACCCAGACCCCTCTTTCTACTGCAGCTCATAAACATGCACAGTTCATTTAAATGATTCTCCCTCAGAACAAAATGACAGATGAATACACAGAATTCCTTTCAGTGCAAACTCATCCAGTCAAACCCTGCCGTCATTTCACACAGAGCTGCTTCCTGATCTGGTTGGGTTCTGCCATTGCCCATGGCACTGGAGCCACCAGTGCTCTTCCTCCCTCCTACAACACCCATTTCATTATTTTACAGTGGCTCTAACAAGCATAAACAACTCTTGCTCTGGAGTATACCCACACCCTCCAAACTTCTAGCCTCAGTCATGTCGTCTTCCTATGTTGCTACTCCAGGCCAGGATAAATCCAGGGATTATTGCATTAGAAGGCTGGTGATTTAACAGCACAAGCTGAACCATAGGAAGAGCCACTCTCCAAATCCTATTAAAGCAATCCAGCCAGCAAATGTAACAGTGAGATTCTGAGCAGCTGGACCCCAATTACCACTGAGTATTCCAAGCAGTACAATTAGTAACAAACCCCCAAAGCTCAGGATACATGGAATTTTTCTGGATTCTTAACTATTTGCCATGCTTAAGCTACCTGATGACATTTTCCACATGGGAATCCATGCTGCCAAATACATTTTTTTTAAAAATTAATTATGGAAACCGACTGAAATAGCTCTGATTTTCCCCAGAAAGAAGTTCAGGACTAGAAGAGCTGTTTTTGAGGTGCAGCATCAGCATGTATCAGCACCAGCATGTGTCCTGATACACAATGAGAAAACCTCCCAAAAAACCTGACCGAGGGATAAAATGTTGTCTGAATGACCAAACATTCAGGGGAATACACTGAGGAGTCTTCCATCAGCAACAACCTGATTTTAAATTGTCAAAGACCCTTGTCACCCCAAGCATCAGCTTGGGAGGTCCTCAATTGGCAGAACTCTCATTTTTCCTGTTCTGTTTCTTGGGCAGGTCCTGACAGAGATGCAAGAACCAGCCATGGGTTTTTATAAGATTTGCACAATATAACACCAGTCTGTGGGCAGAACTGGGAGACAGATTCCCAGAGCCAGGAACCTTTTGGTATTCCACATACGGATCACAGAGAAGACAGGTACTCCAGGGTATCTCCTTAATTATCCCTTCGACACTCTAATAGCTAAAGATCCCAATTAAGTGCTCTCCAGCAGCCCCTCCTGATCAATACACGACACCATTAATTTCACATTCATTGCAAAATCTATTTTTATCTAACTCTCCCTATTTTTATGTCTTATAATTGGATTTCTTGCAGGAATGCACCACTTTTAGCTCTTCTGGCCTCAGCCAGAGCCCCATTTCCTCAGGGAGCCCCTTGCTGTTGCAGATGACTCAGGAGAGCCCTACTCCTGAATGACATTCCAGTGCTAATCCAGTATCACAGCAGGCTTTCCCTGCGTTTAAGTCCCAGTCCTCTATCAGCTGCTCCCTTGGACAGGAGACCTTCTCACCACACCTGACAAACTCCTTTCCTGGTGTTCCCACTGAGGAACAAGGAATGGAACTGCAGAACTCTCTCTGGTTCCCATTGATTTCAGCTCTTTTCCCACTGTCCTGCTTGACTTCCAGTCCACTTCAAATTCCAAACACTCATGCTGGGGTTTCTCTTACCAGCCTTGGTAATACTGACAGGTGATCTCCTTCAAATTACATGGGTTTGATACAAAATCCACCCCTTACCCATCTTTAAAATTCATTCTGTTGAGTTAAAATGGAATATTTTTTATATTCATCTGCTTAATCTAAACCCCATCCCCACATATTCGTGTGTTTTTCTTCCCATATCATGAAACGGATCCATCTTTTCTGAAGTGATGTGCACACAGAGCTGATGAGTCTGGGAGAGCTGCCAGGATTTCCCAGAGAACAGACACCCAGTTCTATCCCTGTGCAAGGCTCAGACCAGGAATGATCCTCCCCACGGCATTACAGGAGAACAGTCACAGACAACAAAATCCCAGTGATACCTGAAAAATCAGCTGTGACCCAGAGACAGCAGCAAGGACATGAAACCCTTCAGGTGAGGTGAGCAGGGCCAGGCCTCAGAACTCCCCCAACACTGCACTTAAACACTTTTGGGACTGCCAGGAGCTGGGGGATGTACCCCAAAGATTAAGGGATTTCCTTCCTTTTTGCCCTCTATTTCCTACAAATACCTCAAGTGCTGTTACAGAGGCTTCATCCCCAGCCAGGTGAGCAGAGCTCAGCAGTCAGAGCTGTGTTAATGAGCAATTACAACCAAATTAGCTCTAACACCAATCAGGGAATGGCTTTGTCACTTCCAGCTTTCAGCACTATGGAAGAAGCAGCTCAAGTCTCTTCTTTCTAACATCTCCTTCATCACTTCTTAAACAGTAACGCCAGCTCTGGACTATTCTCTGCAGCTATTCCTACACAGCTTACCATGAATCTCATTTTTCAAAAGCACATTCAGCAAGTGACTTGTGCTTTGCACCATAATTTATCTCCTACTGTGGAGTAACCGGGACCAGAGGGATGCTGGAACTCCTACACAACTCCAGGCAGTGGAGCTACACTCCTTCATCCTGGCCACTGCAGGGCAGGCAGCAATTCCCAACAACATGAGAAGCAGAATTTTTGAACTTTATCCTAGAAATTATTTTCCCCATAAAGATGGTTTTCCCCATGTCCTACAGTTTTCCAAGACACAAGAACCTGTGTTTGTGCTGCTCAGGTGTGACACCAACCAGCCAACACCTGCCAGCCAAGCCCAGCAGGAATCCCACGGATCCAGGCTGAGAAGACATTCCAGCTGCTGATCCTCAAGCCCCTTCTATTGAGCTGCCCTTCCCTGGGCTCCTTCTGAGCAGACATCAAATACTGCAACTATTTTATCAAACTACTTTGCAGGGTGTGCAAACACCCGCCAGGATTTGGACTCAAATCAATCAATAACAAGGTTTTAATTGCCCTAGCACTGGACTGATGACGTCCAAGAGGTGAAGGTGCCCATGGGGTGGGTGCACTGGTGTGGTCCCATCTTTTCATCTTGTAGGAAAACAGTGATGGAGCGTGCCTGGAGAGCTGCTCCAGGGCCACCCCCCAGGGGGCCCAGCAGATCTTTTCCAAACAACTCAGCCACACCTGAAAACCACTCATTGAAACACTCTGGTTGTTCTGGAATCGTTGGAAATATTTTCCACGTTGTCCGACCTCTCTGGTTCAGATTTCCCTTTTCCTGCCCTTCCCCCTCCGGTGGTTTTTGGCATATCCACGGCTTCCTCCTGTTTGGCAACAGCATCCCAACCATACCATGGGCTCCACACACAAAGGGGAGGGAACAGGAATGTCATCTGCTGCAGCCTTACCTGAAGGACCAGGGACACTTCAATCCCCTGGGTACCCACCTGGCACCACTACCCCCAGCCTCGGGCAGGGCTGTGGAAATGCAGGGATTCACATCCAGAAACACCTGAAGAACTGGTTAAAGGTCACATTTAGGCTATTTTGGCCATATCCAAGTATTTGCAAGTCCTGGTTACAGCACCTGCCTGAGGAGAGTGCTGGGGATTTCAGAAGTAGGGGGGGCACTGGAGGGTGGTCCAGGTGTTCCTGGAGTCCAGGGCCTGCATCCGCTGGAGTTCTGGAGCAGCTCTCGCCCCCAACACCCAGCAGGGACCCGAGTGCCTCCCCCAGCCCAGGGCCAGCCCAGAGACATCGAGATCCAAGACTCCCTGAGGTGCAGTCAGGGGGTGAGGAGCAAGAATGGGTTGGGAATGTCAGCTGTGCCAATGAGCCCTTCGAGGGGGGGAGATGGATCCAGCACGTGGAGAAGGAGAAGGATCTTCCCAACAGGAATCATTCATGGGGACAACAAGGAACAGGAGCACCAGTTGATACATTGAGGAGGAGAAGAGAAAGTCCTCCTTGGAAGGACTTCAGAGATTTGAAACAGATTTGAAACAATTTCAGCAACAAAGATCTACTACAACTAAAAATAGCAAGCAATTATTTTGCCAAAAAACCTTTTGAAAAAAAAATTCCCTAGGACATTCAGATCTCAACACCTGTAATATTTTAATTGTATTCCCTAAGAAAAAAATACCTCAGAGGCACCAAATGTTTAATTTTGACTTGGGGTATTCATATAAAACTGTGTACTAAATAAATAGTATTTTCCCCACAAATTCATTTAACTGGTTCCAGAAAGGTAATAAAGGCTTTCAAACTTTTTCTTTTACCTGATGTACTGTTCTCCTAAATCTGAACTTTGGTTCATGGTGTCCTGATGGAAGGGTTCAGCGTGGATCAGGATTAAGCAGCTCTGATGCTGCAAAGAGTCTGAGTCAAATCCCACTGATTTCATTATGCTCATTGTATTTTAAAATAACAGCAGCGTTTGGCTGCAGTGCAACAATAAATATAAATATAAATAACAAAATTATTAGGTTCACATTACACACCACCCTTCAAAATTTTGCTTTCTCTTCCACTTTTCACCCGTGTTTTTACTTGTATCCAATTGTTGTCCTTGTTCAAATGCTTAAAACATAAATTTCCAACAGAAGGGATCACCTTGTTATTGCCAGCTGTTCCCTGAGTGATACCACACTCAAAGAAAGCCACGTTACCTGGCCCTAATAATTTCTCTCAGGACAAACAGCCACAGTGCTGAAGTTAGTCTCACCAGATCAGCTGTAATAATGGAATTAACTCCTTCCCTTGGAAAAACTCATTTAAAGAAATCTCTAGGACACCTGTTCCTCCACAAATAGGTGATTTTGTGCAAAGCTGGACTAGAGACTGAAAAGAAGTAGAAAGAAGAGGATGGAAAGTAATTTCTGCTTTACAGAATGAACTTAAATATCCTGAATCTCCTGGATTTCCAACAACAGCCACCATCACCTCTATTCCCCTAGTGTAAGACACAGACCCACGTCTGTTTGACATAAAACCCCCTCCAAAATTCAGGATTTTGTAGACTTAATTACTCTTCATGAGTTGATTTTGGAAATGTGTCAGAATGACAAAGAACACCATTGGGACCAACACCTCGAGGGAAGCACAGCTGGACATGGAGCCACTGCCCAGGGCATCCCTTTGGGAATGGAACCTGCAGGAACCACAGAGCCACTGCCCAGGGCACCCCTTTGGGAATGGAACCTGCAGGAACCACAGAGCCACTGCCCAGGGCACCCCTTTGGGAATGGAACCTGCCAGAACCATGGGAAAAATGGAGCACATGGGCCCAGGAGCTGCCCACACACAGGCATTTCCCTGGATCATCTCACCTGAGGGAGAGGTTTGAGAACAAGAACCCAACTCAACACTTGGAGTAAATTTTGTCCCTTACACGCTTAAAACCCCCAAATCAAGCCCCACCCTGAGAAAGAGACCCTGCCCCAGCAATATCCCTCATTTTCCTCATAAACGAAATGGAGATGCTTTCCTTATTTATTCNTTGGGAATGGAACCTGCAGGAACCACAGAGCCACTGCCCAGGGCACCCCTTTGGGAATGGAACCTGCCAGAACCATGGGAAAAATGGAGCACATGGGCCCAGGAGCTGCCCACACACAGGCATTTCCCTGGATCATCTCACCTGAGGGAGAGGTTTGAGAACAAGAACCCAACTCAACACTTGGAGTAAATTTTGTCCCTTACACGCTTAAAACCCCCAAATCAAGCCCCACCCTGAGAAAGAGACCCTGCCCCAGCAATATCCCTCATTTTCCTCATAAACGAAATGGAGATGCTTTCCTTATTTATTCCTCTATGCTGACATGTTTAGCCCGGAGCAGGCAAAACACCTTATTTTTAATTTTTAATTGCCTTAGATTAATTTACATCACCACTGGGAGTGAGAGCTGTTATTTACTCTTCACTTAATGCACAGCCTTGTAAAAAACTCCCCCAAAAATCCAGAAGGAGCTGGATCACTGACAGTGATTGTGATTTTTAGGCATTTATTTGGTCCTGTTTTGCATTGTGAATGGACACTGCTGGGTGCTCAATAAACTGGGATATATAAATATAGCGATAAACACGTTCTGACTGGGAGCCTGTGTTTTACAGGAAGTCATAAAACCCCTCCTGATAACGAGCCCTCCTCCTGTTCCCGTTTCACCATGAAATGCTTTGGTGTAGAGGAAACAATTTGATTTTTTCCTGTCTCATAAAACAACCCTTAAAAAGGCGTGACAGCCCTGCTGACGCATTCCAGGGAGACAGAGCAGGAACCCCCTGGTTCCAACCACGTCCCAGTGCTCCAGGGGAGGATGGAAAGGAAAAAGCCTTGCAGGGATATTGGTCATGAGACTCAGTTTATTAAAAAAAGGGAAATAAGCCAAACACACCTCACCTGTCCCTAAGGAGTTTAAAATTGCTTTGAAACACATTTTGTCATTGGAAAGAAATTCCAACCATAACAGATACTGCAAAGTGATGGGTATGACCTTCAAATTCAGGAGAGAGTATTCAATTTTTAAAAAAATTAAATATTTTTTTAACAACTACTCCTTGAGAAAAAGAATCAAAAACCCGAAACAAAACTCACATATAGAACCCGAGGCAGGAAACCTGCCTGGAAGTGCTTCCAAAGAACCCTGGTCAGGGTCTCCTCTTACTGTAAATATTCATCAGTTGAACTCCTCAGAAGAATTAAAGAAATCTCCTGAGAGCAGCAGAGCCTGCAAGAGCGTTCTGCAACCTGACTTTAATAAGAGCAGCAGAGCTGTGACTTTATTCCCAAATAACACAGCCTTTGAGGAGCAGTGATGAACAAAGCCCCGTGTCCTGTGCACAGGGCTCAGCCCAACAGTTCCAGGTGGCTCTCAAGTTCCCCATGGCCGTGCCAATCCCTCCTTTGGTGCCCCTGAGCAGATCCCCTCCCTCCCCACCTCTGCCCTGCGGTACCCACAGGGGTGCCCAGCTGGCGCTCCCGAGGGAAGGGATCCCAGCCCAGTGCAGGGAGCCCTGGAAGGCTGGGATAATCCCCGAGAGCCCAGGCAGTGCAGGCATGGCTGCTGTGCTGGCACACACAGGCTGCACGGGGCTTGGGGCACCCTGGCAGAGTGGGATGTCCCTGCCAGAGCAGGGATGGGATTAAAGGTCCTTCCAGCCCAAAGCACCCTGGGAGTGCCTCGACTGCTTCAGGATGTATTTTCAAAGGAACACCATGGTAAGGGCCTGAACTGAAACAAAGGAACCCACTGAGCACAAATCCTGCTGCTGGTTCAAGGCTGCTGCTCACAGATCACCCCTGACTTACACTGCCGTGCTCCTCCCTCCCTCCAGGGGCCTCAGGCATCCCTGTCCCTGTGTGGGACACCTGCAGGGATATGAGAGCTGTGGCTCAGTGTTACCCTACATGGCTGCTTTTCTCCAAGAAATACCTTGCAAATAGGAGATCTTTTCCTTATGTTTGGGAGCTGCTGACACTTGGAACAGCTTGGCAGCACCAACTCTGTCAAACTGCAGCTGCAGCAGATGGGGCTGAACTAACTGCTTGTAGTCAAAATTGTCCTTATTTCTCCAAGCTCTTTAAAAAACTTATTTAAACTAATTATTAATGGCTTATTTAACTACTTGCTTCTTACACATATCTACTACATTCTATTTTCCTTCCATTTAGGTTTAAAACTATACAATTTAGATTTTTTAAGAGAGGAAAGATGCCCCTCAAACCCCTCTTTCCTCTTTTAGTCTATAACCACCTACAGAGCAGCAGTGTTAGATGTGGTACTGGATATTTCATTAATTTTCACTGGATTTCTCTGCTAAAGGCCACATGTACCTGCTCCTTGCTGCCCACCTCACACCCATCCATTTTAATAGGATCTAGAGGAGTATCAAGATACTTGGGAATCTTATAAACTCTTAATTAAGACTTTTTCTCCTTCTATTTTTAAAGCTGTAATGTTCACTTCACTTCTTCATATTTCTAATTCTAACAGAAAAAGTGAACCCCGTGAGTATTTTTAAAATACAGCTGCTTTTCCCACCACAGAGGTTTGGGAATTTGGTGTGCACTTCCCAGCACACAACAATTGAAGGTTATTTCCCAGAAGTATATGACGGGGTTTTACAGCAAGAGATGCAACGTTTAAATGTGGATTTGCTGTGGGCACTGACCACTGTTAAAAATGGCCAAATACCAAGTCTTTAAAGCAGTTTATAAATGTAAATTGGTGCTGAAGAAGGGCCAGGGTGTAATGTCCATCCCCAGTCAGCTGTGACCTGGATCCAAGCATGACTTTTCTCCTTTCTTTTCCTTCAACACCTCCAGTGCTGATGTGCCACCAGGAAAACCACACAGAATCCATTTTTCCTTTAAGGACTCTGGATGCACAATTACAAATGTTTCTGTGGGAGAAGAGGGGCAATAGGAGAGGGGAAACAACCAAAGAAACTCCTACTCCAGGCTATTCTATCTCAGTGAGAACAGTGACATTTTACAGCTGGTTTCAACACCGAACACACATTATTAAAAATCAGATTTCTTTGTTAGATTTATAACATTTCCTTAGGGAATAAACCCCACGAGCCCATGCAGGTTATCCTGTCAATAAGTACCAGGGGCTTCTCCTAGCTCCAGATCTTCATCAGCAGGACTTCTGTTACCCACTCAGCCCAAATGAAAACCAATCCTCTCCCTTCTCTTCAAATGGCATTCAGCTGTCCCTGCTATTCCTGTATAATTTAGCAACTCTGAAATATAAGCAACCAATTAAGACCAACCCCACACGTTTGTTCTCCCCTCTGCTGTGAGACTGACAAAATCTGATATTTTCCTTTCCAACATGAGCCTGGGATCAATTACAAATTAAGGGTGTTTCTGTCAATCTTCACAGCCCTGGATATGAGGAATAAAGGCAGAGGAAATGCCTTTGGTAGTTGTGACGGATATCAAGCTACAGCTAATCCTGCCCTTCCACTCATCCAGGGATGGAAAAAGCAAAGCCAGCCACTAAAAACAACAGCCCTCGTGATCCACTGCAGTGGCTGCTCGTGCCCCTGATTATTTGTATTTTCCCCTCTAACCAGGAGGCAGAGCCAGGCAGAGGAGCCATCAGCCATCACTCCACAGCTGGAGCTGGGCTCGTGTCCGGAGCGGCACTGCTTTGTTCCCAGGAAAAAGCACTCCTGACATGACATCATCCAGCCAAGCTGCCAGGAATATAGAAAATATCAGGATAAACATAACTGCAATGGGTGGATTTCAGTGCTGTTGAGGGAGGTGTATTTGCTGTTATTAAGCAGCCTTTCTGGTGGCCAAGAGACTTTTAAGGGACTGAGAAACTCTGGGGAACTCAGGATTAGTCCAAAGAGATGAGCAGATCGACTCAGAGCCTTGCATACACATCCTACCTCACTGCACTTCTGCAGTGGGACAATAAGGATGGAGTAATACAGGTGGAGGACAGCAAACTTGTATTAATGTGTGTTGTGTATCTCTCATAAAACACTGAAGCTTTTTGCTCCTACAGGCCCTTGCTCTGCCTCCACTCCTTAGGCATCACTCCCCTCTCAACAAGACACGAAATTTCTCTGAGGACCTTCTAGCCATTAAGTCCCTTGGTGAAAACCAAAATTCAAGGTGCCAGTGCCTGTGTTTCCAAGCACAGCTGCACGAGCAGCATCCCCACAACCCTTTCTTTGAGGGCCCAGACTGAAGTCACATTGCCTGACTCTGTATGAATGCCATCAGGAGATTCCCATTTCTTTGCCAAGCCAACTGTAAATACAGTCATAAAACAAGAAATGAAAACTAATAAGCACAATATAAATGCTGTTCTGCCTCCCTGCGATTCACGGCGCGCTGGCAAACATTAATCTATTCCTAATTTAATCTAAATTAGAGCAATTTATTCAAAGCCTGTGCCAGTTTAAACATGAATAGGCTACTGAGAAGTGCTTAGCTCCCGTTTCATCAAGTTAAACGTTCAAGAAGTTTGGGAGCTAGGGTGGTTTAATCAGTTCTGCTTCTCAATAAGACTATATATAAGCAGGGCCCATAAAGAGCGAATAAATAAAGATCATTTATTAAAGAGGAATTGAGTCAAGAAATGGAACTGACTGAATTCAAACAGCTCCCAGGCCATTTTGAACAGACATGCAGCCATGAGAAACACAAATGCTGCCTTTCCCTGAGGAATAATAGCTAAGTAATGTAAATTAAAATCAAAATTAAACCCCAAACCCCCACTCTTTCAGTACTAAAGAGGAGCACACACTGCTGTGTTTACAGAAAATTAGCACTGGAGTGTACACAACCAGTACAAAACATTCTCTGAGTTTGGCTTTGGCTGTGACTGTTTGAAGTCAGTTTGTGATTTCAGATGCTGTTTATGTTCCTGAAGCACAACTCTCCAAATGAGACTTCCAAGCTGTTCCTGCACCATCCATCTGATGCTGGGTGGATGCCGGAGGGCCGGGATGGAGGCAGGGACTTCAGGAATGCTCTCGGCTCCGTGGAGCCCCAGCACTGCCAGGAGTTCTTAAATGTTCACCATGCGCAGCTCGGAATTTGACATTTGCTGCTTTTAAAGCTTTTTGGGGACAAACTCTAATGCTGTGAGCAGAAACCCCCGGGGAAACGCAGATATAAAACAGACAAAAGCAGAGAGACAGCTTCCCTGCTACACTCCTGTCTCTGATGATGCTCATCCCACTGGATTTGCCATTCTCCTACTTTCAGGTCTTCCTGCTCCACCAGACCAGAGGTTCTTCCTACTCTGCCCAGGTCTGCAGTCCAGCAGAGCCAAGTGCCCTCAGCACAGACCTGCTCTCCCAGAACCATGGGCTGCTTTGGGCTGGAAGGGATCCTGAACACCCATTTCTACCCCAGGTCCATCACCATCTCCCAGTCCCCCAAAATCCACAGTTCACTCCTTTGAGTACTTTTTCGTCTTGATAGAAAATGTGAATTTTTGTCTGTAAGGCTTTGCAGCCTCCCTGCTCAGTTTTCATCTGTGAATTGTTTCTTCCCTGGTGGACACTGAGACTCCTGAAAGCCACTCCTGGAAACCACAGGGACCTTTTCCCATTTTCCTTCATTAAGACATGCAGAATTGGACAAGGCAGAAAGAACATGAGAACATTTCTGTCTGAGAGAAGAAACACAAGACCCTGCAGAGGAAAACCCAGAGTCCTTCTTTATTATTCAAAGAACTCTTTTTATCTTGCTCTGGCATTTCATTCACAACACCCTGCAGATTTTTCAAGTACTTCTGTAGTCTCCAAGAACTCCACAGAATTCCATGCACTGAGAAGGCTTTCATTCACAGTATGTGACTAAAAAACACTCTAAAGCCTCACCTCTATGAGTGAGAGAGCCTGAGAAGGTACATTTGATACCTGTGAAATCATCCAGAATAGGTCCTGAGGTGACTTGAGAGGAGTCTGCCTCGGGGCTTGAAGCAGGCAAGGCCCTATTTATGGGATTTTTTACACATGGCAAATACCCAAATGTGTAACTGAGTTTTTTACAGCAGAGCACAGTTGGCCTGTTAGTGTCAACTTCTGCATTTCTTTCAGTAGGAGCCAAAAATTGTCAACAAGAACTTCTATTTGCCTCCTACAATAGCACAGTGAAGTGTTTTGTTATGGAAAACAGAGTATTTCATCTATCCTGACTGAAAGGAGGCTTTGGACATTGCCTTTAAAATCCAGCTGTATTGGGCAATCTTTTCAGTCAGTTCAGGGGAGCTGAAATAGCCTCTGTGTGAGGAATGGCAATCTCAAGTCAGCCTGAAGCGACCTCAAACAGTCCAGTACCATCTGCAGTGCACAAATGACAGATTTTCAGCACAATCTTAACTGAAATGTGCCAGCTTCAGGAAACTTGGATCAGATTCTTGATTGTTCTCCACCTTTCTGGGGGTGAGAGAAGCCCACACAGCTCCTTTCAGTGCTCCAAGACTGGACAAAGCTCACAGCCAAACCCTGGCAGAGAGGTACCAACATAAAATGGAACTGTTTATGCAACAACGGGCCTGGACAGAATTCAACTGCTTAAAAAAAGCACCAATTTAGGGCAAAAAATGATGTCTTTAAAACTCCCTCCAGATTAGGATCTACAAAATGCGACTCAGTGCAGGAACTGAGATCATCCAGCGGTGTCAGACTTCAATCAAACATCAATTGTGATGTCAGACTGTCATCAACACCAGGCAGTTGTGTTTCTCCCAAGGAGATCAGCAGGAAACACATCCCACGGAATTGTCAGATTTGGCCATTCCATGCCAAGAGGGTCCAACCCCACCCCTGCCTCACAGTGTGTCAGGACCATGGAGCCGGTCTGGGGGTCTGGGAGCTCACCTGAACCCCAGCTTGAGCACAGTCACCTTCACCCAGGCTGCTCAGGGCTTTGTCCAGGTGTGCCTTGAGTATCTCCAAGAGCAGAGATTTCCAGAGCTCCCCGGGCAGCCTGTTGGACTGCAGCTCCCCTCCCTGTGAAACTGCTTTCTCTGATCAGAAATTCCCTTGCTTGCAGATTTTCCCTGCCACCACCACCTGCCTTGTGTCCCCATCCCTGCCTGAGCAGTAATAGGGGGTCCAGGATGAATCAAACTCATCCAGTACATCACATGCTCCCAATTTTCATGGCTCTCCACATATCCCATCATTCCACCTGGATTTCCCCAGTTTAGCTTCAGGGATACCCCCAGAGACAGCAGCAAAGGCCTGACTGAAGGCAAAACAAGCAAAATCCACTTCTCTCAAACACAGGTCCAACCACTGCATCTCAGACGGCCACGGGAACAGTTGGGCACAGTCTGTCCTTGGCAAATCCATGCTGGATTTTCCCACTCATCATCCCTCTCATGTCATCCCATAACATGGCATCCAGGGGGATTTGCTCCATAACCTTCCCTGAAAAGGTTCCAGCTCCAGCTGAGCTTTGTCTTTCCTACATCCCTAAGCTTCCAGGCAATTTTCTGCCTTTGATTCCAGATTCTCGGTGCTTTCACTTTGTGTTGGAGCCCAGTTGGCAGCTCCTTCTTTATCCCTCCTGCTCTCCTGGACACACACCCTCAAGCCCTGCCCTGTGGAGCAGACCATTCCTGTGCTTTGAAAAGGCTCCTGTGCTTTGGTCCTTCAGGATCAAATGGTTTGTCTCTTGTCCATTAACACGGTCTCCCATGGAAACCTACCAAAAATATCCCAAACGAGCCAAAGCCTCCTGTCTGGAAGCTCAAGGCTGGAATTCTCAGCTCCACTCGCCAGCCAGACACAGGCAACGAATTCCAGCCTACTCTGGAAACTCTGTGTCCTGCCTGCCACACACAGAGCTGCCACCCCAGCACCCCCACATAGCTCAAACCCCACACAAGCACCAGGGCTGTGTTAAAAAGCTCCATCTCCTCCCTGCAGACACACACAGGACCCTGCTACTCTTCCACCCACTGATCTCTGTGCCAGATCTCCCAGCTGGCCCATCATCCTCTCCAAAGTGATGAAATACTGGAGTCAGCCCTTGAGTGTGACCCAATTCCCTGCTTCCCTGCCTCCTCTTTCCTGAAGAACCTGCACTCATCCCTTGGAGCCATCCCCAGATGTCTCTGTGATCCCAAAGCCTCACAGCTCTACAACTACACACAGATTTCTAATTCCTCCTCCTTGCTTCCCATGCTGGGAATAATTAATCACATGCATGATACCCTTGCTTGGACAGAGACCTTTCTCCATGAAAAAACTGAGTTTAAAGAAACTGATAGTTCCACTGCAAACAATCCTGTCATGGCTCCTACAGCACCGTATTCAACTCATTCACTCCCAGATCTCACTCCTGCACAATTCACAATATACTGAACAAACCCAATTTTGTGATACAGAAGTACAAGAGCCCCACAAGCACCCCTCTTCAGTTGTGAAGGTGATACAGTGCATCTGAAAGGATGGTTTGAAATTGTTCTCCCATAACATGGCAGATTTGTTTACAGTCCAGGGCTGTGCTTTCCACAGCGTTCAGGCATCGCTCCTGTTTTTCCCCGGTGCCTGAGTACTCGTCAATGCCTTTCACACAGGGTGACAGGGAACCATCTGCCTCCCTCCTCCTAACTTGTTGCCACCTGTTCTTTTCCCAGTCCCCACATGGCAGCGTGAGCAGGGCCAGATTCCCTGGACAAGGCCGGGTTACAGCACCAAGAAACTCCAAATGCCTCCGTTATCCTGAGGGTCTCACTCATCACACACTAAAATGCTGTAACAGTGATGACAAGGAATGGCTCTGCTGGAATGAAGTGTATCTGCTCCATAACTGGGACACTCAGGGACTGAGCAATGAGGACTGGAAGTAAAACAAGCTGGGTTTGTGTAGAAAAGGGGGAGGAGAGATTTGAGGTTGCTGAGAAAGGCATTCCCAAGGCACAATGGAGGTTCTGGGATAGGCAAGAGTCCTCCATGGGGGCATCTGCAGGACATCAAACCAGTCCTCTCTTCATCAAAGAGGCAAAGAGAGAAGCACCAAGACTGAGAAATCCAAGTGCAGGGCAACGAGGTTATTGAGGAAGGTCCGTCTTTCACAGGGAGTTCCCAAACTCTCCCTGAAAAGCAGAGCAGGCAGCAGAGGCACAGCTCCAGTGAAATTCTGAAAGGCACTGAGTATCCAGGGCCAGTATCTGAGAAACAGGGACACAGTTTCAAATCCCAAAGTGGCTGGAAAGCCCATGAGAGGCTTTTCAAGTCCCTTGCAGAATTTTACACCTGATGTTCAGTACAGGGGATAAAGAGGATTTAACTCAGACCATTGACCCAAATCTTCCTCCCTCTTCTATCCTTCCAACCCTCTCTATTACTTGTCCTAAAAATCTCTGCTCTCAATGCCATGGGTCTTTCACATATTCCTGAAAAAGCAAGGGTTGTGGATTCTGTATGGCCAATCCCTTTCCAGGTGCTAACTTTTCTAAATTTATTAACAGAATTACCAAAGTTGAGGGGAAAAGGCACTCTAGAAGCCTTTCAATTCTCTGCTTTAACATTTTCCACAAAACTAAAAGCTACCCAGAACTCACCCCAAACACAAAAAAAGCCCATCTAAAAGGTTATGTCTGATCAATGATTGTATTAAGATCACTGTAGGAGATGAGAGTCACAGACTTTATACAGGTTTCTGTGTGGCTGTGCCCATGCTGTGTAGAAGGTGAATGACCAAATTCCTGCTCTCCCCAAGTCAGAAATCTGCCCAAACATAGCCAACCTCCCTTTGTAGCAGATAAGTGTTTTCCCCTCACTGCATTTCAAACTCACACTGCCTTCCAGGAGCACAAAACACAGATGTGGGACTTGGCTTGGATGAGAGAACTCACGTGGCCTCCCCGAGGAACTCCCCAGGGCTTCCATTTACTCATTTGCATTTAGTTCAATTTGATAAGCAAAAGGGCTAATGAGAAATGGTTTTTAAATAGCCAGATGTTTGCCAATTCCAGCAGGAAGGAGAAAACAGAACAGCAAGGGAAGGGAAACTCTGCTAACTGGGAAGAACTTTGATGAACACTTAATCAACACTTTTCACACTGAAGTTACTTTTCAAATTGGCAAAGTTGGCATTTCTCATCAGCAGCTACAAAATAATTAAAAACAAAAAAAGTTTTCTGAATTAATGATTGAAATGTTCAGAATAGTTTTTGCTCAGATTAGGGGTTTGAATTTTCATACCATGCCACTAGTACATGTGATACCTTCTCCCTATTTCCCAGACCAGTTTCCTTTCTCCACTGCTCATGGATCGAGAGAAGCTATTTTAACCCCAAGTATTTCCTCCACCGTGAATTGTCAGTTTTCACATATCACACTCATTCCTCGTGGCACTCCTTGTCACGTCCCCCCTGCACAGCACAGTTCCACATCCCCTCAGATGTGTTCCATGGGGGTGTCCCACTGCTGGAGAACAACATCTCAATGGCCCCAGAGTTCCAGGGCCACGGCCTCGGGTGTGTCTCTACACCCCCAGTGAGACTCCACCACTGCAGCCCAAATCCTCTGGCAGCATGCAAAAGAGAAAGGACATTATGAGCAAAGTCCTCGAGGACGAGGTGCTGGAGCGGAGAGGGAAGGAGAAACCACTGGACAAACAGCAGCGGAGGCAAAGGAAGAGGAGTGAGACCACAGGAACTCCAATAACAACAGTGAGAGTCATTTATAAACCACTACTGGGAACTGGGTGCAAGCACAGGCTTGGGCAGGGCTCCCAAAGCCAAGGCCATTCATTATTCAGTGTTTTCGAATGTGGAGAATATGGAATAATGCTTCCACTGGAAAGGGCTGAAAACCACTCAGGTGATTAATGCACGCAGCAGAAATTAAATTACTTTTAATAATTTTTCTGGCAATCTGATGACAACAGGGCAGTGCTGGATGTAGATTCCTGACACTGCTCCGAGGCATTAAAGCTCCTGAACGCAGGAGAGGGCACCCTGCATTCCCCAAATCATCGTGGGGAGTACCTGTGGCTCTTCAGCCAGTGGTGAAACACTCCCAGATCCAAACAGGAATTCAGAGGAAGTAGTAAGTGCACAGCTACTCCATAAAACAACTGGAAAAATAAACAGGAAATCTCTCTTTATGGCTCATTCTTAAGTTTACTCTCTGCACTCTGGACACCAAACCCAGGGACTGCAGATTCACACCGGTTCGAGGTGTGAAGCTCTATCAAACCTCCAGCCACGGCTCAGACTGTTTCTCTTAAATCCTCTCCATCCAAATAAGAAAGAAATTAGAATTTAAAACAATCCCCCTCCAAAAACATAAAACAAAGCCCCTCTCAGTATAGTTTTAGTATTTTCTTATCTGACTTGTCTCCCCTCATCCTCTGTACTAGTGGTTTTCTTCCTTGGGCTCTTAGAAATTATTTTTCAGAACTGTGTGACCTGAAAGAGCAAAACAAGCTGATGCCTTAGTGATGATATTTGCAGTACCTCTTTTTCAGGGTCTTTAATCACAACACCAATTGTTCTGCTTTGCCACCCCAGCCATGTGATGCAGGGCACTGTATGGGGAGCACTGGGGACAAATATTTACCTTAAACCGCAGTGTAACCCAGCAGATGTGCAGCTGCAGTTTGCAGGAAAGACAAAGTTCACCATTTCTAATAGCAGAAAAAAAGCTTCTGACACTGGAATAACTTTGATATAAATTACATGATCTGGGGTGTGCTCTGTAAGTGGTTCTTTTCCAGGTTTGTGATTTTAGTGACTATTTTCATTTTGGCTATTCTGCTGTTGCTTGTAAACCTCAGCATGCAACATTTCTGACCATGGCTTATTATAGCACCAAACAGTATTCAAAATACAGCATGAATCCTGTAGAATTCCTTCAATTCTCCTCACTAAGTGTACAGAAAAGAACACTGGATCACTCGTATGATTTTAAAAGAAAATCACCCTTCTCTAGCTGAGCTACTGACAGAACCCACCATGTGGGAAAGGTCCCTTGGAATCGCCTCTCCCCAATTTTAGCTCTCTGCTGTCACAGTTTATCTTACCAAGGTCAAGTATTATCAGCTGGGCTCCAGCCTGTGCATTTCCAACATCATTTTCTGCAATGCACTGATAGAATCCTTCATCGGACTTCACCAGCCCCAAAACTTGCAGGTTATGTTCTTTCTGAGGAGCAAAGGGAGAAAACAACACTTAGAAATGGGCTGCAATTGCCAAAACAGCGGTGTCAGCACTTTACTGTGGCAGGAGAAATTTCTGACAGCAACTGGGAAAAGCGTGTTTGGAGTTCCCAGATCTCACCTCCCTGGCACTCAATCCTCATGTTCTAGGGGATCAAAAAGCAGCAGAAGCTATCATTAATAGCTATCATTTTCTAGCATCACATAGCACTGGCAACTCCTAATGCTTCCCCAGCCGTCCTGGTGGTATTTTGGGCACTGACTGAACTTCACAGCCCCACAACCCAGGTACACCCAATTACAAAGCCATTCATTTCTCAACTATGTCTCAATAACACCTTTCACTGCATCTAACATCTCCCTGTAGAAGCACCCCTGCGCCAAACTCACCATCCACAGCTCAGTTACATATCTATTTCAGCTCCTGCTTGAAATTGGAATTTTTATGGAGCACAGACTGCAGCACACACAGCCAGTGGCCGTGCTAAGCTCATACTTCGACAGTGCATTTGCCACTCTGTGTGCCTGACTTTCCTGGAAAGTCCAAACCATAGAGACATCAGCTCTTACAATATAAGCAATGTACATTAAAGGGATTCAAGAAACCATTTCTCTTCCAGGCCCCAAACATCAACAGGAAAAAAGCAGGAAGCAGGTCCGATAGAAGAACCCGATTCCCATGACTCTGTGTAGGAGAACTGACAGGCCAACAGCCTTAAAAGCTGCAAGATGCACAGTGCACTCACCACGATTTTGAAGTAGTCACTGGGGATCACCACGTCCCCGTTCTTGACCCATTTGACGGTGGGTGTCGGTTTGCCGGTCACCTCGCACTCAAACACAATGTCCATGGACTCGTGGGCGTAGATGTTTGCAGGGCGCTTCAGGAACGTGGGGGGAACTTCAGGGGGAAAGCAAGAAAGACAAGGAGGTGAGTTACACCCACAGAGAGAGACCTGGCAGTCTCACACACAGGCAGCTCGACCCCAAGACTGGGGACTTGGGCACAGGTGACAGCAAAGGCAGCAGGAATTTGCAGCTCAGCTTTGACAGACAGCGACACAAGCTGGGAGTTCTTTAACAGTTACATTTGGGCCAGGTTGAACGGGGCTTGGAGGAGCCTGGTCCAGTGCAAAGTGTCCCTGCCCGTGGCAGAGGCTTGGGAGTGACACGATCTCTAAGGTGCCCTCCAACCCAAACCATCCTGGGATCCAGCCAATTGGGAATAACCTCTTGAGATTACATGAAAGAAGAAATGGAACTGAGGTGTATAAACCGCAAACTTCAACCTCTGGGAGTTCAAGTCAATAGGAAAACAAAAGCTACAGTTATATCAAAAAGTACTTTTAAAAATGAATGGACACAAAACTGAGATGAAACTTTCCCAGGGCACCATGGCCTGGGAGTCCCTGTGAAGGAATTGAGGTTATCAAACAGACAGTGCTGCACTGAGCCCAGGAGTTTCTGCTCTGGCCTGTGGAAGCCAAGGAAACAGGCACATGGCTGCTCCTGGGCATCCTTTACACCACAGTGATAACACATGATGGATACAACAGGAGGGGAGCTGAGTATTTATAATACAGCAGAACTGAAGCTCTGAACATAAATTCTGTGAAGAACAGAAGTTCTTCACTTACAACATGCACCAAAGGCTGTCTTTTAAATGTCCTTAAGTCCTCGGAGTGAGATTAATTCAATCAAATGTATTTAAAATCACACAAACTCTGAGATACAGATTTTCTAGGGACACCAGCCCCAAGTGACACATTACAGATTCTCCCACAGGAGCTTCCATGAAGCCTCCAGCTGCATCCAGGGCCTCTGCACTCATCTGGCTCAGCAGCAGCACCAAGCCCTACAGGCACTTATTCCTTGAGTACCCTCTTCAGAGAACAGCCACCCATTTATTTGTGTTTACTACACTCCCAGACACAGGGCAATTCTCTTACTTGTGTTGGCAGCCCAGATTGTTGGAGTTCCAGGAAAGCTCAAAGCAGCCTTTTGCCCTTTAATATTTAGCAAAGAAAGTCAACATGGAAGGGCCGTGGGGTTTAGGCAAACAATTTACACACTTGGCCTCTCAACGGGGTTTATTTGGTGCTGCAGATAAGGAATCCTAGGTCATGTTTTACTCCTTCCTCTGAAATGATCCCAGAGGTTTGTAGGTGGATTTAATACTTCTAAAAAGAGCTGAAGGTGAGCAGCTTCCCCAACCCTCCTCATGTTTTGCACTGTAAGTGAATAAAGAGAACACTAAGAAATGGAAACACTGTAGAGTAAGAAGGTGGTTTAACTCTGGGGTGAGGGTGCAAACATACACTAAGTTGCACATTCACTGCTCCAACTCTCACACAGGAGCAAAAGGATGGATGGGGCTGAGCCCAGCTGCCTGTGAATTCAGACATCCCTTTCATACCAACTTCCCACAACTTTACCAAACACACCATAAATTCCACTTTAAAAAGGTTCAGATATTTCTGTGCTTTCTCTCTGATGGCTGCTACCATCATACACACTCTGACATTTGAAAACTCTCTTCTGAATTTATTTGCCACCAAATTGCTGTAATTTATTCTCTATGAAAATGATTTTTATTCCTCCCTGGTATTTATCCTCAGCAGTGTTATTTATTACAAGCTGTGCTACTGCACCCTCCCTGCCCGTATCCCAGGCTTATTTTGGGCAGCTCAACAAGTCGTGTTTGCTTTGCTCTGCTGTGACAATTCCTCACAACCCCCTGGATGAGCTCCAGCATGAATCCATCTCCGGAGCCTGTGGAGTTTCAATCATTTACATGCAATTTCAGCCGTGTCTCAGCAGTGCCTTGAAAAATGGCATAAATAGCATGGCAGCACTGCAGCAAATCCCTCACCCAATCCATCCCTCTGCCTCTGCCCTTCCCACATGCATCATCCTCTGCCAGCCTGGGACAATCATTGCTCGCTCATCGTTAGCCCTTTTTAACTAATGACTCATTTTGTTCAGCCTGCCTGATCAATAGTTTATGTTCTCATTTCCTTTCCATCTCTGTCTCCGGCTGCATTCACATGCACGGATCGATTCCTGCAGTGCTCGCAGAGTTGAAAAAAGGGAATACAAGAATTGAAAAAGTTGTTTTTCCATGAATGTACAATGCTTCCATTTCCAAAACATTCATTACAGGTGACTTCTAATTCCTCAGCCACATATTAATCTTCTCAGAGGAACCCAAAGAGACACAAGCCAGTAACATTTACCATCAAAAGCACAAAAACTTTTGTGAAAAACTCATCATGGAACCCCAGCCTGGTTTGGGCTGGACAGTTCCTCGAAGATCATTTCATCCCATCCCTGCCAAGGGCAGGGACACCTTTCACTGTCCCAGGATGCTCCAAGCCCCGTCCAACCTGGCCCTGGACACTTCCAGGGATCCAGGGGCAGCCACAGCTGCTCTGGGAATTCCACCTCAGGGCCTCCCCACCATCATAGGGAAGAACTGAATCCCCAATCGTACCACAGGAAAGTTCTCCACTAATGTTTAACTTGTAATGAAGACACTTGGAAAGAACTCAATTATCTTTGGCAACTGATATTGCTCCAATTTGGGATGTCATCCAGAACGAGACATTAATTTTGGATCGTAAGAGTCAGGATTTTTTTGACACAAAAATGAAGTTGAAGTAGATAATCTCCTACCTGCTCTCAATTATTTTTGATTTAGGAGATTAAGAATTTGAAACACACTTTTTTCAGAGTGACTTTGCTTTTCTGGCTCGTAGAGCAAATGCCAAGCTGCTCGCAAAAGGATAATAACATGAGGAGTGCTCACTTTATCAATTATTTCCCAGTTAATGAATTAATAAATGCTTTTCAAACACACTCTTCTGGTTTAACTATGTTAGTGTTTAGCATTAACACAGTGCAAGTACAGATGTTTGTGGTAGAGAAGTTCAGTTGATAACCAATGAGCAAACGAGGCAATTACCACAGAAAACCAGATTTGTAAGGGAAGATCGTCTGCTCTGTTCCCAAACACACAATGAAACTTCAAAGATGACTTGGCAGCTCAGCCCCCTCTTTGTGTCAGCACAGAACAACTGAAAAGGCAAAATACTTGAACAGAATTTCACACCTCCCAGGGAGCCCTGCCACCCTTTTGGAGACTGAAGAAAATATTTTGATCACAACAGTGATCAAAAGATTAAGAAAAAAACCCAATCCAATATCAGCAGTTGATTCAAACTTCTAAGCTACATCCCAATAAAGGTGAAATATTTGAAAAATACAAAGCTTTTTTAAGCCAATAGCTCTAAAAGGATGGGAAGAGTTGAGGAACTCCACACATGCAGCAGGAATTGCACCCAAGATGATGTGGAAACAGGAATGAATGCAGGACATGGATCCCACTGTACATGTACAGGTGATCAAAGGAAATGGAAATGAATTCCAGTGGTCTGTAGCTCTGCTGTACAGGAAGAGCACAGGAATGGTCTCCTTTGGACACAAAGACACACAGGTTGCAAAGATCATTTTAAAAGACTCATTCTCTTTCTAAAAAGCATCATTAAATCAGCTGTTGGTCGAAGCATAGCATCTGACAAACCCAAAATGAATGGGACCAGCCAGTGGCTCCAAACACTCTCAAGTCACAGAAGCCATGACTGGTTTGGTTTGGAAGGGACCTCAAAGCCCATTCAGCACCACTCCTTGCCATGGGCAGGGACATCTTCCACTGGACCATGGTGCTCCAAGCCCCATCCAGCCTAGCCCTGGGCACTTCCAGGGACAGGAACACTTCCAGGACTATTCCTGAAGCAGCGTTGGAACTTCTGTAACAGCCTAGGGCAGGCAGGGGGCTGGATTTCCAAACTGGAAATGTCCAGACAACACTGAAGTACCATTTCTGCTTCCTCAGCCACCTCTAAGTGCCCTCGATCCCTAGGAACCAGGAGTGTGTTTTCCAAGGTCAGCAAATGAAATTACAGCTCCTGCCACCACTCCTCATCCCTCCCCTCACACACTTTTGTCCATGACCAAGTGGACATGGAGTGGATCTCCAGCCATCCCTGACAAAAGCATTTGCTCATTCCAGAAGCTTCCCACAGCCCAAAGAGCACAAATACAAACTAAACAGAGTGGGCACATTTTCACAGTGTATCTCAAATAATCCTGACTCCAGCATTCCCAGCCAGTTCCACTTCTAACCCGTTCCTGAGGGATGCTGGGGGCACAATCCCTACCTTGCATTTCAGTTACAAACCTGGATTACCAGCAGTATTTAAAATGGACATTTTACCATAAAGCCCATTTCATATCAGCCTGAAATGGTCCACAGGGATTTTATTTCCTCCTCCAGGGATAACAACCTGTTCCATTAGGATATGCTCCAAATCCTATTAGAATCATTATAAAGTTAAATGCAATTTTCACAACTGCAATTTTGTTTCTAAGAAGGATCAAACTGCAACATGACCATCACACTCTTAATCCATCCCCTCCTCCCCCCCCAACACAGAAAAATGCTTGAATGGATGTCTGACAGCAGAACTTTTTGATTATTATCTTTTAATTCCGTGAGTTAGTTGTACAGATTAGCTGGTTTTCTTCAAATGTATCCTGAAAAAAAAGGAATTTACACTTTAAATGAAAATGGGAAATCCTAATATTTTTGCTTTAAAAACAGCAGAAGTATATAGATAATACTTGGGAAAAAAAAGAGATTTAAACCCCAAAACCATGTTGTAGGCAAGACAAATTCTGCCCGACACCTAAGCACGGCTGTGATGTCCTTAAAACACACTTAATATGCAGCTACAAAATTTGCAAAGCAAACAAAAGCTGACAAAAAGGGTTCCTCTAGAGAAATACAGAAAAGTGTTAAATTGATGTACAAAAATCAGCATACCAAGACACAAAAAGGTTATAAAAATGTAAACTACTACAGTGATGTTTTTGCAGCAAACCCAGAGCTGCAGTTTATGAAAGTTTCGGTGGCAGTGACGTTCTCTAATTCAGCAAATGGTTATTTTTTCTATTTCTTTCAGAAAATTAAAGGCAATATCCCTAGGGAAGAGTGGTGCCCATGGCACCCCGACTGATGGGAATCTTTCCCGCTTCCTCAACCGCCAAAGCAGAGAGAGGGGGCCTGGTTTGCCTTCTCCAATGACCTCGTTAACCTCTGCTCAGCAGCTGGAACAGCCCCAAATGAGCATTTGGTGGCCCATGTTTTGCTCCTTTGGACTGTTCAGAGCTTTACAGCTTCCTTGGCAAATGCCAAACCCCAGCTCCACGGAGAGCTGGTTCCAGTGGTGGCAGATGGGCAGGGCTGAACTAAAACAACTATTTTACATTTACAGTGAAAAGCTTTCACTCAGAAACTGTTAAATATGATCCATGCCTCAGAGACCAGCTCCCAAATAAATATTCCAGAGGCAGAAACCAAACCCCAATTTTCAGTGCTAGGACAACCACCAAGAAACCAGGTTAAGCATGAATAGTACAGAATAAAAATAAAGTAAAATTATATTGATCAATTAGAGAGAGTAAAAATCTCACGCTGTAATTCAATATATATGGGGGATTTTTAGGGAGAAATAATAACTTGTAGATTTATGAAATAAGGAAGTAATAGCACGAAAGTTCACAGAAAAAGGCCTGAGAAACAAGGATTTTCTCACAAACTGGACATGAGTTCCAGTATCACACTGGGATGGAAGAACTGCCCATGTGGAGCCTGGCAGCAGCTCCCTCCCCTCCTCTCCACCCAACCCCCCTGCCGACTGTGATTCCAGAGCCCCCACATCTGAAGGAAAACATGAACTCTGATTTACAAGAGAGCAGTGAAAATGATCAATGACTCAGAAAATTGGCTCCAAAAGAAAAATGGAAGAGCTGGAATCAGTTATTTGAGCAAAGGCAGGATTATGCAGCCATGGAACTGGACACCTCAAACAGGAGCTTAACAAAGAAATGCTCAGTGCTGCAGAAAGGAAATGAGTGTGTATGTATATCTCTATCTCTATTTATGTATCATTCCTGTGCAGGAGGAACAACACAGGACTAATATCTCCATCCCTGCCCTGTCCTAGGATAACACTCCAAACAATTAACTGCTCACTCTTGCATGTTGGGATGGAAATGGGATTCCTTCCCAGCATGAGCTGCAGGGAAATCACAGTCCCTGGACACAGCCATGAAGGAGCTCCCCGTGTGCAGCAGCCCTGTCTCCAGCAAGGCTCCTGAGAAAAGCTGCACGCTCCAGCTCAGCACAGCATTAGGACTGCAGGTGGGCAGAGCTCAGCGACACAGATCCACAATGGAATTGTCTGGGAAGCCCTCCAGGCGCACGAACACACAGCGAGCTCTCAGAGCATCCTCAGTGTGAGCAGATTTTTCTTTCTGGGTTTTTTTCCTTGCCCCATTCAGCCCCATTCAAACACCAACTGCACGTTGGCAGGAAACCTCTGGCAAGACCGGCCCAGCATCCCCACTCCCCTTAACCCCGTGTGCACGAACCCAGTGTGGACAAGGTCGCTCCTGACTGCCCTGCTCAGCCATGGAGCCGCTGGGCACCTGCTGCAGACACGCTGTGCCTCTGCCCCCAGTCCATCCTCAGAGGCTGCTCACGAACAGGACACGTCCAGGGACACCAACGCACAGAGGGCTCGGTGCCACGGAGGCAACAGGAGACAAGCAGGAAAGTGAAGTACCTCCAGATACTCTCCCAGCATTGAGCAATCCCTGGCTGAGGGATTACCTGAGAAAGAGGAGATAGCTTTGTGTTTTCTGTTCCTGGTTAGATTTTGCCTTTACAAAGCTGCCTTGTGGCTCCAAGGTGAACTTTCAGCAGCCCTAAAGCTCATAGGGGTGAGCTCCATGAGACACGCCCAGAGAAAATGTACCGACTTTTTCATGTTTTGGAGTCAGCCAACCATGGGATGTCCCTTGGTTTTGGCCAATGAAGAGAAATAAACATACCTTTCGACCCTTCTCCCTACAAAGCACTCATTATTTACAGAACAGGACTGGTTTGGACACAGCCCTGAGCATCCTGGGACAGTGGAAGGTGTCCCTGTCCAGGGCAGGGGGTGGAACTGGATGAGCTTTAAGGTCCCTTCCCACTCAAACCACTCCACGGTCCCTGTTACATCCTACACCTGCTCTGCCTTTACTACACCCAAGAGCTTTGCTGTGTTTAAGAGAGGAGGGAACAAGAACTGCTCGTCCCATTTGATATCCAGGGCCAGCACAGATTTAGACAGTCCCATAATGATTTCTCTGCTCAGGTGCCTATTCCTTTGCTAAAAATTCCAACCATTTCATTTGGTTTTTACGATCTTGCATTTTCCAAAGACCTACATCTTCCAACTTCAATATTTCACAGCCGTGCCAAGCCCCAGGTCAGAGACCATGGCTATATTATGGAAAATGACAGAGCTGCATTTCCCTGTGTAACCCATGTGCAGTGCACTGAACTCCACTGCCATTTAATTACCTGAATGTTCCTTACACCACAAGGTGTTCCCAAGGCTCTTCACCAGCATCATTTGTTTCCACAACCCCAATGAACTCAGAACACCCCAAATCCACTTTTCCACACTGAGCAGTGCAGACTCAGCTCCACTAACAAAACCACCACCGTATTCCCCCTCTAATTTCCTATTAAACAGTGAATTCATTCCCTTTTTCCTGCAGGAGGGAATTCACTCTGACTCCCAGCACTGGCATTCGAGGCTCTTAGTGACTGACGCTGTCAGAAGGGTTCTGGGGAAGGAAGGGCAACAACATCCTGCAAAAGGTTCTCTATAGAAAAGTGTGGATTTTTCCACACAAAATACACATGGATGGATTCAATCGTCTATCAACACTGTATTTGATTTTCATTTTTTTCCTTTTAATGGGTCCAGACAATAGATTAACTCACCCACAGTTTCCCAGATCTCCCCCAAAAGGCTTCTAAAACCCTCATGTCACACTGACCAAATCTCCTTAGTCTGATTTGTTTCAGTCTGCTGATTTAGGTGCTAGGTTACACAGCACACTTGGGAACTCAGGATTTCACACTTCAGCTCCTCGAGAAATGTGGAGAGAAGACCATCTGGTCCTGATGATTCCTCACTGTTCACTTCAGGGGTTTGCTCTGAAATAGATTTTACTAACACTGCAAGCTCAGGTACGGCCTCCCTCCAGCTCCCTCTCTTTGAAAAGATCAAATACAATTTCAGACAAAAGTCTCCAATTTTGTAGAGAACACAGACAGCAGGAATTCACTTTACTGCTTCAGGCCATCTTCTCACCCCTTTCTCCTCACACTCCATCATGTGCTGACCCTGTGCTGTCCCTGGCAGATGTCCCAGCTCTGACAGGCTCAGAAAAAACTATCACAAGATTTGTATGTTATTAGCAAATGACTGAAAGTTTTGTATTAACTTACTTGCAAATAAACAAGAGAATAATAATTCCTTCCCCTTGTCCTTAGGAGATCTCTGGGGAAGTTTGGAGGTGGGTTTTTCTCTTACCAGGGTAGCTTTTCACTGGTGCTGGGCACTCACTGTGAACACAAACAGCACGTGCCCACTATTTATTTAACCTTTTTGGCTGTGCCTTTGCTTTGTGTTTTTAGCAACCTTCCTCAAACTATTTTATTTTTAGTTAACTTCTATTATACAGACCCCTCTCTACAAAACTAAATGCTGATGATGGATGTCACCACCCTGGAATGGCAATCAATTTACAGCCCTAACACTCTGATAAATTTTGGGTTTTAGCATGGATTCGCCATATTTTCCATGACTACAAGTGGTGTGGTGTTGGGAGCATTGATGTTTGGGCAGAGGCTGATGAGGCCTGCAGGGATGGATGCTCAGTGACACGATGGTGCTGAGCTCCATCAGAAGAGAGGAGCTTTGTGCCCATACAAACACACACAAACCACTCCCTTTACCTGCACTGCCATGGAAGGGCTGCTCCTGGGGCTCCACGGAGGTGCAGGAGCAGGTGTAGGAACAGCAGAAGGAGCTCCTGTGTCTCAGGATGATGGACAGCAGGTGGGTGCTGCTCAGACCCACAGCATCCCCGTGGATCAGGGTGTGTGATGGAATCCCCGTGGTTCTGGGTATGTGATGGAATCCCCACCCACTCTGCCCTCAGGGAAGATGTGCCAGAGCTCCCAGAGCTACTCCCTGCAGGGATGAAACCCTGAGCTTTGTCCAAGATCAGTGAAAAGCTGCTTCCACAATACTTTTCAGCAGCAGGACGAGAAGCAATGGGCATAAAAATTACATCACAAGTTCCACCTCACTGTAAGGAAGAGCTTCTTTCTATGAGGGTGGCAGAACCCTGGAACAGCTGCCCGGGAGGATGTGAAGTCTCCCTGTCTGGAGACATCCCAAACCCACCTGGACGATCCTGCATGGTCTCCAGAGGTCCCAACTATTCTGTGAGTCTGTCTCAAGAGTATTTGGCCCCAGCAGTGACTGTCTGCCCACACAAACTGGGATATTTTGCCCACAACAGGAGAGCTCACAAGTGAAAACTTGAACCACCGGTGGGCCAAAGATGTACAAATTTACAGATTCCTGTTTCCTTCTGTGGGAGAGTTTTGGCCTCAATACCTTATGCACTTGTCACCTCCACTCCAGTGCTTCCAGTAAAACCCCTCCACAACCAAAGACACCAAAAATTTATTTCCTTCTCGTTCAGACTGAGCCCACCCTCTGTGAGAGGACATCTCGGAAAACCTGTGGAGATACAGACTGGGATTAACCTGCTGCTCTTGGGGTGAACTCCCCAATTAAGGAAGAACTCAGACAAAGAACGGATGACAAAAGAGATTTCTATATGGAAATGAGATAACCATACCACATGGAAAAGCTTATCAATTGTAATAAACTAAAGCAGAGCTCACTCAATGCTATCTGAGGGTGTTACTGATTATCATTCGAAGTGAGCCTTCCAAGCAACTTCTTGGGTGATTTTTAGAAGTAAAAACCTTAATCTAGGCATCAGTAATGTAAAACTGTTACATCCATTATTCCTCTGTCTTACTAAGCTCTCCTTCCCCAGCCCTTCTAGGAGAAATCTCGCCTGTTTGACCCTGAATCTACTCCAACTACCATGGAAACATCTGAATAACAAGAACGCTCATCAAAATTTAAACTTCTTACAGCAGCGCCAAAGGCAATGAAATTTTTATTGAATTCCAGAGCCCTCATTTTCCACACAAAGCTGAGCTGGAGAAGGGCCTCAGACAGCCCTGAGCACGACATGGCCTGGAGCCTTTGGGGCCTTGTTTCCCATTTCCAGCTACTTCCAGCAAAACACTCAATCCCAGTTCCCACCATGCTGCCTCTTGTTTAGATCCCTCCTGTCCCCTCCAAACAAAACTCCAACAGGGATCCTCCATCTACGCTGGGACTATTCAATGGAAGGGTCTGCAGCACTGCTGCAAGCACTGTGAACCAGAAAGTGTTACTTCAGGATTTAGGGATGTTTATTCTGGATATCTATGGATATATAGGGTGGATACAGGGCTGAGTCCTCCCTCCACTCTGAATGACACCCAAACACCTCGGTAAGAAGTGCTTTATAACTGGGCAAATTGGGAATATGGCACGTTTTCTACTGGTGTTTTCTTCCTTGAGTCTTTCAAGAACTCAAATCCTAAATTTACAATTGTCCAAATAATTTTGATGTGTGCAGATTAAAAAACAATAATAATAATAAAAGTGTTGACTTTGTCAAAGATGAGAGGAGATGCCTGGAAAGCAGAGAGGGACTGGAGGCTGGCAAAGTCACCATGAAGAGGGAATGAATCGTCCTGGATCTGACAATGCCCTGGAATCCCAGGTGCCTTCCCCAGCCCTACCTCTCTGGTGGGAGTGGGTGGATGTTTATGGAGCAAATCCTGTTTTTGAGAGGTGACTGTGGCCCGTCAGCCCCTTCTCCAGGGCATTCACAGCTCTGATGGGACAGATTATGAGATGCATATTCTGAAAAATCAATGCTGAAGTGTCTCACACTGGGCACTAAAACAGCTGGATACATTTCCTCTTAATTTTTCTGTGTCCCAGTCAATTTTTAAAATGGATTCAATGCCACTTCATTTCAGAAGAGAGCAAAAATACATTCATTAGTGGTTATGAATGATTCAGGTGCCATGGAGCTGAATACCAAAACAGGAATAAATATGGATTTGAACCGAGCATTATAAATAAATCATGGGACTATCCCCTGAATAAGGAAAAATATCAAATATTGAATATTTTCTCAATAAGGTGAAGCTTATGCAGTGCACAAGGCAGTGAGATCCTGGGGAGAAACAGCAGGAGAACATGTTTTTAAGAATTTCCTAACTCCATCCCATAAGAAGGAGAGAGAGGACGTGACAAATTAAAGACAGCAAGCCTTGACATCCCGTATCTTTGAATATTTCTCAGTGCAGCCTCTCGCAGTGGGGGGGTCATTTGTGTGCTGCAGTCTGACGAGCTCCAAAGGCCAGGAAGGACACACATTTTAAGATCATTTCAAATATTAAGCTGTTTGTTCACTGAATACAGATTGCCTCAGATCATTTGGGGAAAAGACAAACTAGGGCTGGGAATAGTAAAAATAATTGATGGGATCAACTAAGCCCCTCTCCATGTTCACCAAATAGCTGCTGCCAGATCCAGGCACATCCTGGCAACTAGGAAAAATACCTTTTTTCTGATAAAGTTCAAAAGAAAATATACAGAGTTACTGCTTTTCCATGTTTTTGTCTTGTAAGGACACAAATTCTGCAGGCTGGCTTTACACATCAATTCCAATTCCCTTCCAGCTCAGTGAATGCAGGCCCATCTTCACATCAAAGTCCCTTCTAATTTACAAATCCCAAAAATAACCTTAATTACAGCCCACTTCAATAATAGCTTCCATGTAAGGAACAAGCAAACAAGACTCTGCAGCCTGAAAAGAAACAACTCAAAGCACTCAATAAAGGCCTAGAAAAACATGCCTGGCATAGTGGGGGAATAAGGGCTCAGCCTTTCCCAAGAAAGCCAGGAAAACAAAGAAATTTAACAGATTGGCAAAAAATAAAGAAAAAAGGTGCTGTTCTTCTCAGAGCCATGGGATGAGGGGAATACAAGATGTTTACATGGGGGAGTGGGAGAAGAAAATGGACTAATAGCAAAGCAATCTAGGGGGGATTTATAAATAATGGAGAAACCAGTGAGGAAACCCCAATCTGCCTGGAGAACAAGCCATTACTCAGGGGAAATAACAACTGTTCTCGCCCTTTACTTAAATCCCCTCAGCCATCTGCCTCTGGACACTGTCAGAACACTGATGGGATCCTGCAGCATTCCCAGTCCCTGAGCTGCCACACCCTGCCTGGGTGCCACCATCCAACAGGAGCTCTTGGGGTGCTCTGCTAAAATAGATTCTCATTTCCCTTTATCTTTAAAGGCATTCTAACCACTGAAGTACAGAAAGATACAACAGAAACTTGGAACAATCTTTGTAAACTGCACTATTAATTGCACAAAAATCTTCTAATTAATCTTTCATCTTTCTAGAATTACTGAAGGTAGAATCTGAGGCTGTTTCTCCCCACACTGTACTGGTACAAAATTTCCTTTACAAGCTCTTATACTGAAACCTGGCCCAGCACATGAGGCCAGTGATAGCAGCAGGAAGTCAGAATGGGAATTCAGGAAAGCACAGATCCCAGTAATGCTCTTTTTTCTTACATAAAATCCAGTAATTTGGGTTCCTTTAGGTAAAGAAGTTGGGACAGGTATTATGGATCAGGTGCACACCTCAAATGCAAGGAAGTTTTTAATATTTAAAGTTTGTGATATTCTAGAAAAGAATTTTTCTCTCAAAGAGAAATAGACTGCAGAGCATTCACACATTTAAACTACGAATTAGTAACAGTTAATAGATTAGGAAGGTCTAAGTCTCCAGTACTTGAATTTCAAATTAGTAAATTAAAGTGACCACTTTGATAGCAGCGAAGCACTGGAGCCTCCCTATAAAAACACAGGTCAATAATTCTAAAAGACTATCTTAGAACAGTATTTTTGGCAAGGTGGTACAACAGTGGATCCCTACAAGGGAGATGTTCTTCCAAATGACATTTTCCTCATCTGAGCTGTTCCAGGAACAGTAAAGAATCCTTTAGGTTGGAAACGACCTCCAAGATCATCACGTCCCACCATTAACCCATCACTACCAGATCCATCATTAAACTACAGCCCCAGGTGCCACATCCAGAATTCAAATATTCCCTGCACTTCAAAGAATTTTCTCTTCTCCTTGGGAAACAACAATCAACAATTACAATGCCATGTGAAACTAAAGAAGCCAAGTTCCAGTTTTCCAAGAGAAGCCACAATCCTTTACGAGAGTACTCAAAGTCCTGATTTAACATCACAGTGGTTGATGTGATGATGCAGAGCTCTGCTAACAGCACCAGTAATCCATGGAAACGCTTTGGAGGCTCCATAAAAGCTTTATTCCTTGTGCTCCTGCTCCCACCCAGGGGCATTCTACATGAGTTAACAGGTTAATTGTGGAAAGCCTCACTTCTCCTGCTCGCAAACCTCCTCGTGTCTGCCTGGACTGTTCCAGCTGCAATCCAAAGCAGCAGCAGGGAGATCAGCAGCTCTGAAATCACTCCTCTAATGGTTAATCACACTAATGATCGTTTAAGCAAATTAGCAGAGCAAGAAGCGTGCACCGTGCAGACGAAGCGTGTGACTGGGAGCAAAAGCACAGCCAGTGCCAAGGACAGAGCCCACAGCTGCTCCAGCCCCAGAAACCCGAGCTTACAGACCTGAACCTCCTCTCCAGCCCCACAAAGCCTCCAGTGGCTCTTTTCCCTTCCCACTCCATGCAAATTCCCAGAGAGCAAAGCAAAGTTTCAGCTAATTATTTAAAGCACAATGACTTGAGCCTTATGGTTTCTTCTGCAGCCAAGAGAACATAACAGGATGGTGGTCACGAACTCTTATTTTTCTACTCTCTTCCCACTGGAAACACCTTCCTAAAATACAGTTTCTTCTCTATGTGGCATCTTAGGATGTCCTACAGGAAACAGGCAAAAGATAAACGCTATAAATCAGAGCTATGTTAGTGTTGACATTGTCAGTAAGCAAAGTTATTAATTATACATGTACTGCGAAAGCTGAAGAAAAATTATTTGCCCAAAGGGAAAAGGAAAGGCAAAATTATATCTTAAAGATTCTCTCCAAAGCGTGGCACACAGCTGATAGTAAATCATTAGAATTTAGTGAAATGTTTGTTCTGCAGCCCTGACTCAGCTCTCAGAGCCGTGAGCTGCTATAAACTCACCTCAAAAGAGACTTTCACTACAGAAAAGTGATGTATTTTAAGTTCTACTTCAGTCTCTTTGGTTCTTCCCTGCGTACAAAGCCTCCCTGAGCTTCCTGGCCAACGTCAGCCCCATCCCTGTCACAGAGGCACGGGGCGGTGGAGAAGGGGCCCCATCAGAGCCCCATCCAGCCTGGCCTTGGACACTGCCAGGGACAGGGCAGCCACAGCTTCCCTGGGCACCCTGTGCCAGGGCCTGCCCACCCTCACAGGGAAGCTGGTGGCCACAGTTCCTCAGCCACCCAGTGGCACATCCACCAAATCCATGACTCTCCAGAGACTGGGATCACCCAGGACAGGGTCTGATGCTCTACACAAGCCCAGGCAGATGATTCCGTTGCTCCTCCCTCATCCACCTCCTCATTTCCCTTGTGCCTTAGTGCAGCTTCCAGCAGGATCTGCTTCATGAGCCTGCTGGGCACTGAGGTGCCACTGACCCTGTAGTTCCAAGGGTCTTTCACGACCGTGATTCCAGCAGGATAAACAAAGAGCAGGAGTTTGAGGTTGGAGCTCCATACACTGTAGAACTCAGCGAGTTACAGAACATTAAGTACAATTATTTTCAAAGGCTGTCAAAACTGTTGCATCTCCTTCAAGTCTCATTCCACTCTGACACATGGCTATGGAAAAAATACATTGTCCTGCCTAAGGGAAATGCTCCTTGTGTTCCCAGATGCAGCTCTTGACTGACAAGCAGCGCTTTTTGGGAAGGCTTTGGAACTTGCATGACTACACCCACTGCAGGCAATAAGGAGAAACCCTGAGCAATCCTACATTCTGTGCATTAACCTGTCAGTGATGGGGAGGTTCCAGGGGGCCTTCCAAGCGTTGTAACTCAGGCTGAGCACGAACCCCCTTTGATCCAAATTTGTGTTCACAGAACCAAGTGCTTTACTGAAGCTAAAACCATCTGATGTGAGACAGACACAACCTGGGGAGAGGCACTTCCAGAGCACAGGGTGCTTTGAGGTACCACAGTACAGCAATTTATATCCTCACCTGCAGAACGCTTTATGTTGTACTGAGACTACATTTAAGCTCCTAAGGATGTGAAAAAGAGAGATATAGATGCAACCTTTGAGCCAGCACTTGAAAACAAACAAGACCAGCAGAGCTGCCAGAATTTGGGACTGGCTAGAGAAGCATTCAATATAAAAATAACATTCTGTCCTTCATTAACCATTAACCATCCTGCTTCGAGCCTGGTTTCCTTCTGTGAGTATCCTGGATCCTGTTCCCATTTCTCTCCAGGCCTGCCCCTAGCACCCCTCTGGAGAGGGCACCTCGAGGAGCACAAAACACCCTTAATTAGGCAGCTCACACCTGCCTCCAAGGCCTCCCATCTCCTCCAGAACACTGCAAGTGTTTAACTTCCAGCGGCATCATAACCAAACTCTGTTTACTCCAGAAACCCAAACTCCACCGTGGTTTTCCTTTAAATTATTCTCCTCACGAAGACAAACTAATTAACTGCAAGACTGAGTAGGGAATCAGCCACCACAGATAAGAGCCCTCCTCCTTCCCACAAATTACTGGATTGTTTCATCTCTGCAACTTCGGGAGAAACTTCCCTGCCAAGGACTAGAGTTTGGATAATGAGACATCCAGTAATGGCAATAATCTGGCTCCCATTAGAGAAATCAATTATCTGCTGGATGAGAGTCAGCTTAACCATCATAAAAATTTAACTTGAAAGAAAGTCTATGTTCACTTTATGGTATGGGCTCTCTCTCTCAAGACTGATTGATGTGTGGTGTTCCTCAGCATTTCCACTTTAACATCACCCTCAGTTTTCATCACGAAATTTGGTGGTGTGAAAACAGTGTAAAAGTTTCTGCTGAAATGGAAAAAATCCCATTAAATCCCATAAATTCAAAAATTAAACTTGAAGATTGATTCAACCAATGAAAATGGAAGGATGACCCTGATGCATAGAGAAAAGTACTCTCCATTTAGGGCACAACTCCTATAAAAACAGTCTCACTTAGAGGCAAAAAGGCATTTTAATGAGCTGCTTAGTTCACACATTCACATTTCTTGGAAGTCTCTGGCATGTGCAACTTAAAAATTATTACTGAATCTTTCAGCTTTTAGTTTGCAATTGAAATTCTGTCATCTCCTTTTGATGGGGAATAAAAGCAGTATTAAAACCCCTAGAGCTTATCTCTAGTACACACATCTACTGTATCCCTCAAGCATCCAAGAGCACTTGGGACCATAAGCTAGCTGGGCTTACCTTTCCTACAGCATGAAAAACACACTGCAAAAAGAGTAAATCCTGTGCTGGGAAAGCCTGTTCCAAACTAAAAAGCACATTTTTACTTTGGACACCAAAAAAACCCCACCCCTGAATATGAACATTGGGCAAAACCCTGCATTTTCTCTAACTGCCTGTCTAGGCCAGAGGCGCAGCCTCAGCTTTCTGTTTTAAAAGCCATTTTGGGAGAAAAGGATTTCTGTCCCTAAAGCAGCAGCTGGTTCAAACCCCTGTTAATATGATCCTCATTTATTAGAAACTCTGGCCGAAAGAAAAACCAGCTTTTACAATTCCCTCAGTTCAATATCAGTTTCCACACTGGAGATATTTAAGACACTGCTGCTTAATTTAGTAACATTTTCATTATCCCCAAGGATTGCTCAAGAACATTTACAAGGAAAACCATTTGTGTGAATTCTATGGGTTACTGATCATTTGGTTTTGTCTTTCTTAAGGTCTTTTTTATAAATATATATATATATATATATATATATCTCACAAAGAGGTTTTTTTTTTTTCTTAATTCCACATGTACCTCATC
>VZRX01022827.1:81989-99276 GCA_013398075.1 Notiomystis cincta
ATATATATATATATCTCACAAAGAGGTTTTTTTTTTCCTTAATTCCACATGTACCTCATCTTCCTGGCACGTGCAGTTCTGGATCTTACCTCCCAAATCCACACACCATCCCATTATGGACACCCATCTCAAAGGATCTCATCCCTGTCCTCATTAACCTCTGCCCATTTTGGGGCTGTTTTGCAACTGCTTTTGCAGCGCCACAAAAATCAGTTTGAAAGCTCTGCAGCACCTCTGTAACACAAAGCCGACTTTTCCAGAGATAATCAGAGTGTTCAGAGAATTCCAGATGTTTCATGTACAAGAACCTCATGACTAAAGGTGGTCAGATCTTTGTAAGAGGAAAAGCCTCCCTTGCAGCAGGATTACCTGGGGCTTGCACACCCCATGGTCCTGGGATGGTCCATACATCATCCCTGTCCTCACTAGCAGGATCATCCCGGGATTATCCCGGCCCTCTCCTGGCCACAGGGATCCCCCTGAGCACGCACAGGGCACACACAGAGCACAGGAACATGGCAGCAAGGCAGAGATCATGGCCTGGCAAGGTTCCCCTGAGCTTCTCCTACAACACATTTCACTGTTCTCAGACAGCACCACAGAATGTTAAACATCTCCACTGCTACCAGAGAATCCTCCTTTAAATTCCAGCAAAGCTCACTGGTGACTTTCAGAAATACAGCTAAAGAACACAAATGCTGGTTCTCCCATTGAGAACCATGGAGAGCTCTCTTCCACATGTCAAGGGCTGCCCCTCCGGTTCTTACAAAACAATCAAGATGAACCAAAAAACCTGCAAATTTACAACAGTCCAGCTACAGAACAAGATTTACACAGTGAGCAGGAAAAGCAGAGGTTCTGCTAAGCCCAAGCCCTGGGGAACAGAAACCAGATCTGTCTTGAACACAAGAGTGGGACTTTTGCAGGATGCAAAGAACATTTTCTTTCTGTGTAAGTTTACCTTCAGTATTAAATATTACACCTCTCCTGAAGTTGAGCTTTTCTGGTGTCCAGACACAACCTGAACAAGTGATGTAGCCTTAAAATAACCCTCCCCTATCCTTCCTCTCCCATGTACCTGAACATCTGTTTGTAACTTTTTCACCAGCAACACTTGCCTCGAATACAAATGTGAGAGGCAAAAATTCCCAGTTAGTTGAATTCACAGGTCAACTTCATTCACATTACACCACACTAAGGAGCAACAGTGAGGACTTGCAGAAAACCTTTTCAGACAAACAGTGAAGTGCAGTGGTAGAGACCCAAATTCCAGGGAGTTCAGCTCACCTACCTTCCCCACACTTCCTGGACTCACTGCCCTTGTCTGCATCACTACAGAAAAAATGTCATTACTCATTACATTTTCAGGGCAAGAAATAACTCGTATGAAGCCAAGGTGTTGTCTTTACTTCCAAGAGGTTCCCCAAGCAGCACATTCTGAGCCCCAAAAAAGGACAAATACTCTGTCCCCCACGTGAGCCTTTGACAGCTTCAGGTTCATGCAGCATTTCCTGAATCTCTAATTGAGGGGCAGCCCATTGTCAAATACAGCACTGAGCTTAATTAGAGAGGGAAATCGATGAAGATCATCTAGAAGGTATGAGAAAGGTCTGAGCAATTTTCAGTGATGGTTCAAATTTCTTCCCTGGAATTGTTTCCAATAATAATGAAAGCTTAATGCAAAAATAAGAGTTACCCAGACATATTACTCTGCTGCTGCAGCAGGACTTAATGTGCTTTGCAAACAGCTACAATTTCTGGGGCAGGATGGCATCAGCTTTTATCAAAGAAGCTGCCCCAGAGAACACTGGAAAACAAGCCCAGGGTTCTTCACATTCAAGGCTCTTCCTTCTGCAGCTGTCTTGGTTTTGTTTTAAATAAAGTCTTGACTTGCCTCACACATCCTGGCAAATTCTCATTTTATTTTAATCATATGTTAATTTTAGTCATATGTTAATAGATGTATAATCACAACTAGTTTTTAAGCCAAAATCTTCAAATACAAATGTTAACATAATTACCTGCCATGAGTAATCAAAGTGCTTGAGACCCCATCCCAGCAAGAGCAAAGGCAACAGGGCAATCAAGGTGAGGCATTCCTGCCAACCGCCCCAGAGCACAGAAATCACTGTTCCCTGACACTGCAGGACCAACACTCCAATAGACCTATTTGCTGCTGGAATAAGGCTTTGCCACTGCTGTAAGCCTTGTCAGCTCTACTGAATATATTTCCAGCACTTCCTTCTAAAGCACAAAGTGGACAATTCCCTCAAAACACTTCTGCATTTGGTTTTTTCCACACAATTTGCTCTGGCAGCACAAACGAGGCTGTGATCAGCCAACTGCCACATGTAATTCTGATTTCTCTCTACAGATACCCCAAAAGAAGCTTCTTGTTTTATTTTTAAATTTAGTTACATTAACATAGTAAGACATTTAATGCATAATGCTTACAAATACACTATTGGACACTGAATGTTGTCCTAGACAACTCAGAAGTTGACTTTCTGCTATTCCAAAAATTTACTGAAAGACAATAACAAACAACAGCAAAGAGCAACTCTTACTCTTCTGCCACAAACAAAGGGATTTATTTATTTTAGAGGCTTCAGACCTGCCATGTCAATTTTATATGAGAATGAAAATGGAAATTTTTTTGTTTATTATTTTCTGGTTCGTTATTAACTGCAGTAAATATTTCAACAGGGAGAGAAAGTCCCTCCCAAGCTGCTGGTCCCCATGCCAGCACCAAGGCAGGTCACAGGAAGCTCCTGTGGTGACCTCACTCAGTCCCAGCCCCTGCTCAAACCCCCAGGGTGCAGGGCACAGCCATAAATTTGAAATATTGCCCATATGAAGGCTGAACTTATGACCTTTCCAATATTTAACTGCCACTCTGGCTCTTCCAGGCTGAGCAGATTAAATATAGTGACTACCTGTTTCCCCAGCCTTGCTGTCATCACTTCCCACTCTTATCTGAGGGAAATGCTACAGATTCTTTCGTGGCTGGGGACAGCAAAACAAATTTTTCCAGTGCTCTCGATTCATTCCAGGTGTTGTAAATAATCTGGCAGCAGCACCCACAGCAAGGGGAGAGCACTGCCACTACAGCCAAGAGAGAGGTGACTTTTCAGACACAAAATTATTGCCTCCACCATGAGAAGTGTGCTGCCCTTGCCTGGCCAGTGGTGATGCCAGCTTTAGCAACCAAGGAGAAGCGAGGAGATCCCTTTTCCATATTCTGTGATATTCTGGGTTCAAAGGTGCACACACATTTTATCCGCTCAGTGCCCAGCCCTACAGACAACCTCGACTGTGGACAGGATTCAGCAGTGTCCAGATTTAGGGGCTCTCAGCCACAGGTTTTCCCTGAGACATTCCCTGTCCTCTTCCACATTAAACAACTTCTCAGATGCACCAGGCAAAGGTTCAGTGTGTGACCAGTGGGTCCATGAAATCTCCAATGTGCAGATACACAGAATCCCAGAATGGTTTGTGTTGGGAGGGACCTTACAGGTCATCACATTCACCCCCTGCCATGGGCAGGGACACCTTCCACTAGTCCAGGGTGCTCCAAGCCCCATCCAGCCTGGCTGGGATGGATCCATTCCAGGGATGGGGCAGCCAAAACTCCCTTCCAAAGTTAAGGAAATGTCTTGACTCCACCTCCCAGATACACAATGCAGATAAAGAGACTGAGGACAGAAATCTATGTAGAATTCTTACCTTTCTAGTCAAGTCAAAGGTAATTTTCCAATTCAGTCCTTCTGTGATGTATGTAGGGAAACAAATCCCAATCATTTTTTAAACCCAACATTAGCGCAATAGAAAGCTCCTCTAGCACCTTTTATTCACGACACAGGGGTTCAATTATTTCCAGTACATGAAACTGGTGATATCCTTAAGTGTCACCAATAGGGTATGAGTAACAGCACTGAAAGTACCACTTATCCCAACTGAAAATGGTGCCAAAAGTAACAGAAAACACCCCAAGACTTCCAGGATTAGTGGCTGTATAAGCTGGAATAAGCTTTCCTCAACCACCTCCCTCGTACCTTACACAAATACACAGTAAAACTCAGGTATTTTCCTGCCAGCTGAACACAGCCTCAGTGTGACACATCTGAGGCCACCCTCACTCCAGGGATGGTCAGGAATTTCATCCCCACTGCCATGAAAGGAGGACTCCAGTGGCCAGCTGCACACCAGAGACACTTATTTGCCTGCAGGGTTTTGTATCCTTGTCAGAGGACACAGAAAAGCTGGTCACGGAGCAAAGTGACCTTTAAGAGCATTCCTTTGAGTCCATGCACAAGTCAAACTTACAAGTGGATAAAGCAGGTTGTTCCTGCCTGCAAATTTCAGTCAGCCCATAGCCGGCACTGCCAGGAAATCTCAGTCAAGAGGCAGCCACAGGAACACCTCTCCAGTTTCATTCACTGTCCTAACACTGCCAAGCAATGGCATCACTCCCCCTGGCACACAATTCCATGTCTGAACTGCCATGGGGAACTGTTAATAGAAGGCAAAAGATTGGCTGCCTGAGCACAAGCCCCAGTACAGAGTGGAACCTCTTAGAAATAACAAGGGCTTCAAGGAGAGCTGCAGAAAAATACAGAAGGGAGTTAGTACCCAAAAAATGGATTTCTTTTCTGAAACACTGCCAGACTAATTTCCAAGAATGGCAGAAAGAACTTAAATTAAGCAAAATCATGCTGTTATTAGGTGGGGAGAGATGACAATTTCTCTGGTCTAGAAGAAAATGATCCAGGGATCAGGTAACAGTTATTCAAGCCATTCAACCCTGCACCAAATTACAGTAATGCAGAAATACATTTACTCCCTACAGTGGCCTCTCAAGGAAAGTAGAATTAAGACTGGAACTAAGAAGTAAAATCAGAAATGTCACAATCCAAAATCACTCTGTAGAATCTTTAATGTATTTTAATATTCAAGCATTAAAGGATTTTCTTGCCAGAGCCAGGTGTGTTACAAAAATTCAGCATGGAAAGACTGGCAGAACACATTTTAAATCTTCACAACTGAATGAAGAAATCCTTTACATTGGTTCAGATAAGGAGCAAAAGAGCTGTCTCCAGTTCACTTTCATCCCCAGGTGACCTGGCTGGATGTCCTGCACTAAGGCTCCTCTCAGCTTTATCCACAACCTGCTTAATTGCATCACATCATTAATGTTATTAATTGCTGGCACTGCCCATAAAACACAAAACCAATTCTGTAAAATAGAGAGGCTGGAACTGAATGAAACACAGCACACAGTGAACTGTTTGAAGCCATCATAAAGTGTTCTGAAGCCCCAAGCTTGGAGGTATTTCCAAAGCCAGAGCATCAAGTCTTTATTCTTCTGGCCAAGATGCAAGGTAAGAAAAATGTGGGGCTTTCTGCATGACCAGATTGAGTCTGAGCACTTCTTCTTGCCTGTAAAAAACCCTTCATTTACAGATGTTCAGCAAATAAATCTCTCCCCTCAGAACTACTTTTTTGACTAACTTTGTACCACCACAATCCACAGTAAACCAAGTCAGTTAAGCTCTTACAAGGACCCTGCATATGCCATGAACCTCCAGAGGAAGAACTAGAAACCCCTACTAGGGTCCAATCAATAAAAAAAGACAGATTTCCTCATGGAATGTAAGAAAGGAAAGGAAGCCACATTTCTACCTGAATTTTTTCTCACTCCTTACCAAGTCTACTTTCTTTGCTTCTCCAGTCTGCTTTATTTACTTTTTAATGTATAGTAAGATGCTTTTAAAAGTACATTATCAATATTTCAGTGCTTTTTCTAGTAAAAATAGCTTGCTAGAGTAAGCAAAACAGTTACATGCACAATAAACTAGCATATTACCAAATATCTCTGGTTTTATCATCTTGCAAGCTCATTGAAAACAACAATGTATTTAAGGATTATGAAAAATGTATCAGAGATGTCCTTTCCAAAGACAACCAAGTTGCAGTACCACAGGCTGACTTTCAGATGGGATCAGCCCCAGTGTGGCCTTGGCCCTCCTTCAAGTATATGACATCAACTACATTTAATATTACAGGAGCAGATAGAGCAGCTTTTAAGCACCCTCAGGTTCTATTATACAAGCACATTGCTTATTTGGCTACTTAGGAAATTATAAGCAGCTTGGATAATAAATCAGAGTAACAATATTTATAAGAGAAGTGGAGGTGGCTCGGTTTTTACTGGGGCACAGAACCCATCTCAGAATAAACCTGGTATTTAGTCACCTGGAGAAGTGTTCTCTGTGAAAATTCAAATCTCTCACCCACCTTGGACTGACAGCTCTGCCTGGGCCTCCAGGGTGTCATTGCCACTCTCAGCGATGCAGGTGAAGGTCCCGGCGTCGGCCTCGGCCACGTCCCGGATCTCCAGGGTACCCCCAGCCAGCAGCTGGAACCGCCCAGACCTGTGCAGACAGGGACACGGTCACTCCCTGGCCACAGCCACTCCCTGGCCACAGCCTCAGCCATGTCCTGGATCTCCAGGATAGCCCCAGCTAGACCTGCATACACAGGGGGGATCATTCCATGGCCATGGCCTTATCGCAGATCCCTGGGCTAGCCCTGGCCGGACCTGCACACACAAGGACATGGTCATTCCATGGACACGGCCTCAGCCATGTCCCAGATCTTCAGGATACCCCTGCCCAGCAGCTGGAAGCACCTAGACCTGTGCAGACAGGGACATGGTCATTCCATGGACTCCACCCCAGCACTGTGGGACTCAGAGGAGTTTTAATTACACCATCACATCCCACACTGAAAATTAAGTTTGACCCTATCAATTCTACAAGAGCAGCTCATCTTTTTGCACTTGCAGCTTCACTTGTTCTTAATTAAATGTGATCCAAGGTATTTAGTCAAGAGCAGCCAGAACTGAAGAAAAATGAGGTATTGTAATCAGATAATTTAAAAAAAGGCATTTTGCAGATCCAGTTGGAATGAGTTACTGCTTGGAAAGCTGAGGGAAGTACACAGGAATGTGCCTTTACAACACAAGGACAGCAATGCACATTATACAGTGTACAGGAGTTGAATTTTTGTGAAAAGGTAAGCCATCCCTGAGAGATGAAATATTTCAGAATAAGATACAGGTTAAAAGAAATTCAAAATACAGATTCATCAGGTGACAAAGGGTCTTGCAAAGGGCAGGGAAGGGTTTCTAACCCAGCCCCTACAAACTACTTGCTTTTGCTGCTAACTGAGGCAGATAAAGGTGGCACTTCATGCTCAGTGCAGCACCCTCACCCTCCAGCCACATCCTCCTCCCACTGCAGCCATCACTGCCCTTCACCTGATACAACTTTGTACACATCCATCGAGAAGTTTTCTACCACCTTCTACTATGTAAAAGAGCTGCTTTGACATTCTGTTCTTGCAGCAGGGAATGTGCTGAGGGCTGGGATGAAAGCAGGGAGCTGGATCTGCCAGGGACATCGGGACAGGGAGGAGGAAGGGAGCTGTGTCCCAAGAACTTCAATTGTCACGTCCCGAAGGAATGATCAAAGGCCATCAGCAAGTCCGTGGCATTTTGAGGACATTAATGCCTTTTCCAGGATATCCACTGTTACCCTCTAAAGGCAGCACATGCCTTAGGATGCTCCTTTTCCCACTGCCAGCCTCTGGAAAAGTTACTGACAGGAGCTAAGATATTACTACAACTATAAAAAATTACTCCTCATTGTCACTTTAGTTTGTCCTAGGGGGTCTCGCAAACTACTTGTAGCATGGGAATATTTATGGGAATTCTCCTGCTCAGCCATCTCAACATGTGCCATGTTTATATTCCCTTTGATTACTTTCCCCTAGAAAACTCAGAGTTGAGTTCAATTTCCCAATAGGTGATTCAGTGGAAGTTTAATGGAAGAAAACAATTAATCTGCCAGACTCCTTGGTGATTCCCTCTGTATGAATCAGCTGTGGAAAAATCCTGGGCTTAAAGGAAAGCTGCTTTTGTAATAAAGCAAAACATCTTAATTTTGTAAGGATAATGAAGCATTTTCACAAAAGAGTGAAGCAATCGGATTTCAGACACTGGAGACAAAGAATCAGCTTAATATAAAAGTGATAACATAATTTGAAGTGTCATTAAAAACAACAAAGATTGATCACTCAGATGTCAGGGAAGAGGAAAATCAAATTCCAGCCTTTTATATGCATTCCATACAGCCCTCACTTGCACCCCCATAGCACACAATTACTGAGCTATTCTGGATGCCTCACTCACAGGCTCTTTGTGTTTCATTATCACAAAATATAGTGAGCCTTTATTAATTTACTGTAGTCAAACTGTCAGCTATACCCTGAGGTTTGGGCTTTTTTTCCCTCTTTCAAATTACTATTCCCCAAACATCTTATAATCTATTTGCTGTCTCAGTAAAGTACAGCAGATAAAATTAGATGGTAAATTAGATTATTTTGTGGGATCTACTACCAGAAAAATCTCCATAATTACTCTGCTATGCTTAACCTTTCCTGAGCTGGGCAAGTGTAATTCACTTGGTACCAATCACTCAGAGCCCTGCACACAGAAATGTGTAATAATGGAAATATCACACATTTGTGGGAAGCACGAAGAAGAACCCTGCATTAGGGGTGTGGATGTGACCATACAATCACAGACTTCATGTGAGCACAGCCAGAAGTGCAGAAATGAACATGGCACAAGTGCCCTCAGCTGTCATCCCCTCACTGTAGGAAAGAATTACCTGTACAACCACGTTTCTGTTGTTTTTCAATTACATTAGATTTTGCTAAACTGAACAGCACAAACCTGCTGCAGAGTTTCCTGGACTTTACAGACTTATTAAAATGTTACTGCTCAAGTCCTTTCAACGGTTTAGTTTTAGATGAACCATCTCATCTACTGCAGTTTTTTCAGAACCTGTGGCACCTGCATTTGCTCCTTCTCCCACAGAGATGTCCCAGTACAAATGAAGATATACAATATATGCTGTTGGAACACATACTGATCCACACACTGCAATGTTTTCAGAGCAGATCATCTTCCACTCATTTCTCTGTGCCTGTCCCAAGCTCTGAAAATCCACCTGGGCAGCCACCTGGAACTTCCCTTTCCAAGTCAGTAATTGTCAAAAGCACAAAGTGACTCCTGCATTTGCTAAAGAACAGACCCTCACACAGCAGGATCCTCAGCCAGACTAGAGACTGAAATAGAAAATACTCACTAGGTAAGAGAGGCTCCAAGTTGGCTCAAACCTGAAGAGCTCCTCAGCCTGAATGTAACACCTCCATTCTAACTTTTGTACCAAGCAATGTTGACACTACGGGAGATTTTACTTTAGGAAGTTTTCCATAAAGGGCCTAATATTTATTCCAGTAACTTCCTACTTCAGTGCCTTCCCTGCTTCCTTCCATTTCCCTCCACATTCTCCACATTCCTGGCAGGGTTACTATTGCCTCAGAGTCCATGGAGCCAATCCAGCTGGAAAAGCAGGAGGGTATTCCCTGTGCTGAGCCCACGGATGACACCTGTCCATGTGCCAACAATAAAGACCAGCCAGGTGCCCACCTTCCACCATGGATCACACACGAGGCTGGAGCCTTCCTTTGGAGCTCTAAATTGGAGCTACATCTCAACCCAGAGCAGGGTTTACGCTTTTCCTTTCTTTACAGACAGTGGAGTTTTGGGAAAACTATAAAATATGAAGATTACAAGCTGGACCAACGAACCGGTTCAAGGGAAAGCTTCTTAGTCTTCAGGGGCATTGTTTATGGAGAACCAGGAAGCCAGCAATCTCTCCATCAGGTTTCTTGAAAAATCTTCAAGTTAATGAATTCTGAAGGATTCCTTGGAGTTCTAACAGCCTTGTTCAGTGGAAACTTGGAGCACTGAGTTAACTTCCCTTTCTCACCCAACACCCAAAGCTTCCTTCTCTCACACTCTAATTAATTTGGAAAATATTTTATCACAGCAACTAATTTCACAATATATTGCATTACAGGCTGTCTGAACTACTGCCAAGGCTGCCATCACTCAAGTTTACTCATATTTATCCATTAACATAAATCTTATTGCAGTCTTCAACAAATAATCCATCAAATTTAGTCGCCTTCCCTTTTCTCCAGATCTTATAACAAATATTTAATTCCAAAGCCCCACCACTCCCTACCCTTAAAATTAATCTATGTTCCTATAAATACAGGCTCCTATCCATATTCTCCTTAGAAATACAACTTGAAAGGCAAACATTCAATTTTGTATTAATGAATTACCACAGTCACAAAGAAAGTAAAAATAAGGTTTTGTGTAAAATCCTTTAACAAGGGGTCAAAATTAAGGATAGCCTGTCCATGCTGTCTGAGTTTTGTTTCCTAAGCCCAGACACACAGAGAGAAATGTCCCAATATATATGGCTATACCTCCATATATGTATGTTAATGTCTGGGGTGGAGGTGTGCATTAACAAACCCGGGATTTGAGAGCTTTTCCCAGGCAGAAGGGACATTAGAACTTGCCCAGATGAAAAGAATCGGCTTTTGCCTGGGATAAAGAAAAGCCACGCTAAGAAAGTCGTACTTTTATATCAAAAGGGGATTTTAATACAAATTAAACGTGATTTAATTTGTAATTACATTAACAGACCATGCATAACAAGCTAAGGTAGCTATTTAGCAACAGTAACTGCAGGCTTTTCTCCAACAAAGAATCTTAATTTCTGGAGATTTTCCAGTTATTCTATTCACACCAATAACACAATAGCTGGAGGGTAAATGGAGTTTAAGAGGTTTCTGTTCTCTGCTCTTTGAATCTCTGCCCTGCTCAGCTACAGTCACAAGCAGCAGACTTGGGAGCTTTGGCTCAGTTTGATCACTTGAAGGAACAATGAAAAAAGTTTACCCCACTGAGGGGAAAAAGATCAAATTTCCACCTTTACCTGCCTTAAAACTCAAGACTACAATGGGCACACGTTTCACTTTAAGAAGAGCTAAGTGCTGCAAGAAAAAAGAAGTCAACTGGAACCTGTTCTTGTAACAAAGGGCCAAAACCCTAAAAACTAATGCTAAATATTCTGAAAAGTCAGGTTAGATCTGGTTCAAATTGAGTACATTTGAAGATCAAGTGTATTTACTAATGTCATGCCCCAGCCCCTCCAGAAGAATTTCTCATTCTGAACTTTGAGAAAAAGAAAATACCTGTGAAGCCCTAAGAAGTTATCATGGCAACCTGATGGAATGAGGGAAGCAAATTCCAAAGGGAATTAACAGCACTGTATTCAGGGGTGGGAAAATCTGGGCTTTATGTCTCAAAAATCAAGAAAATAAAAGGAGAGCTTTAACTTCTCTGTGCCCTGAATGTGCCACAACCTAGAGAAGGATGGGGCAGCGAAACTTCCTAAAGACATGCCATGACATCACTTTGCATACAAGAAAACCAAATTCAGATCTTAGCAGGCACATCTATTCTGCCATTTTATCCCATTTGGTTGTGCTGCTCTAATGAGTCTGTACCAGCCTTCGTAGGGGAGTGATTTCTTACATTTATAAAACCCCCTGAATTTAAATCATGTGCCTTCACACTGACACAGCACCGTCTCTCAGGGGCACAGAGCTGTTTGTCATTTCCCACAGCAGCCTCCCATCAAAGACAGTTCAAATTACCAGCCCCTGGATTCTTTTAATTTAAGAGTTGCCAAAAAAAGAGATATATTATATCCCTGGTGCTGCACAGACTTGAGCATTGCTCTGGCTGCTTTCTGTGTCAGCCACACCACAATATACCTCTCCTTGTTCCATGATTAACTTGGCTCCCCATTAATTTCACTGCTGACTTTGAGGGACATGGAAAACATTCAAATATCTGTTTGTAATCCTGGTTCTAGGAAGCACATTCATTACAGTGACAAAAATGGGCTTGATAAGATTTGTTCTGCTTTTTTTATATATATTTTCTACCACATTATTCTGACTATGCCAGCAATGACAATGTTTAAGTTTTCACTCAATACATCTCTGAAAGCTCACTGACTTTTTGCCATCATGCCTACCACTTCAATATTCTATTTTAATGAGAAAATGTGTCGTTTTGCTTTAAACACTTATTCTTCAATTCCTGTGGGACATTCTGACACAGCGTGGACGTTTCCAGTGTGGAAAGAATGAGTGCAGGGCTTCACATGCAGAATACCCCAAGCCATCCTTCTTTTCCTGCAGTGTCCTTCTTCCCTTAATTGCTGCTTCTACTGCAGTGCCAATCTAAAGGGAACCTATTCTTAAAAACCTCCCTGCTTCACACAAGATTTCACATGGCTGCAAAAAGATACCCTGAGACTGTTCCAAAATCTCCTGAACTACCACCCTTGTCCCACACTCCAGCATTTGGGATCAGGTGCTCTCCAGCTTTCGAGGCCAAAGGAAGGTGTGCGCTAATCCCAAATCCTGACTCCGGCGGGACTCCTGCCATTACACAGACAGGGCTGCCACCCATTACTCACCCATCTGTGGGAAGCTCCTCCTCATTCCTTGTCCACCTGACGAGGGGCGTTGGGAAGCCGGCGGCGACGCAGGGGAACACGGCGCTCTGCCCCGGCAGCCGCGTGAGGGACGAGGGCGGCTTCAGCAGCGTCAGGCTCTGCGGCTCCTCTGCATCTGCCAACAGGACACGACAGCTCGCACCAGATGCAAGATCAGAAGATGGTCACAGTAAAAACCACCAAAAACCCCCTGAACCAAAATCCAACCAGCTCAGGAAAATCACAAAGGAAACCTCTAATTCCTTTCCTGCTCCTCTGCAGGATTCCATCCCCACCTCACCCACAGCCTCTGTCAGAGCCTCTCCCGGCCTTGTTACCATTTCCTCCAGACATGCAAAGTGAGATTCCTCACTTCTGGGATTCTCACTCTTCTAACTCCCTGGGAAACTATTCCAGCTCAAAACTACAGCCCTGAAACTGGAACTTCCACCAGGTAGTAGAAATTTAGGAAAGAAAGGGACAGGTTTGAGTTTGTCCACCACGCCTTGGGCTTCATCAGACAGCTGTCTGAGAAAGTGCTTTTACATGCTGGAAAATTAAATTCTTGCAGCAAAGAGTGACCCCAAGTAAAATACAACAAGCAAGGAACTTGTATGCTGAAGTAACACAAAACAAAAATGTCCCACCACAGCCTTCCATCCTTATGAAAACAAGGAATCCTCTGAAGTAGTTTTGCATAGCATTAGGCTGCAGAGTTCCTTTCTGTCTCCCCCTTAAGCAGAAGCATAAGCCAAGTGCATGTTTACTCAGTCCCTACTACAGTGTGTACCCTCTGCCTGTGCCCTGCACCATATCCAGAGGAAATGAGTTCTACAGAGCAGCTGCAGTTTGGGCAGAGTTACTCCTGCTCACCTTGCACCTTCCTGCATTCCCAGCACTTGGAGGGGTGTCTGGAGGTGTTATGGTGTTTGCTGCTTCACAACTGGACAAGCCCTCAAACCATTTCTGAGCACCTAAAATGGGGCAGAGGATTTTGTACCTCCTCTACTCCTGCTCCCTGAATGAAGCACATTCTGTGTTTCATCACACAAGTGTTTGGCTGCTCTCTCACTTGGGCTTGAGGTGATACAGGGCTTTGTGGAAGTTGTTGTTCTGATGATCTTCAGCTCAAAACACTAAAAAAAAATACCCAGAGTTCACAGCACTGAGCTCAGGGCACGCATGAGCTCCAAGACACAACACAAGGAGGTGTCAGGACACTTGGGGGAAGCAGAACAGGTGGAAATCCCATGTGGGAGTTGGCACAGGCAGAGGCAGCCAAGCTCTGAGCAGTCCTGGATCAGCCAGCCCCATCCCTGCAGCTCTGCCCACATTCCTGGCAGGAACTGCTCTGCCTGCCCTGCTGTGCACAGGGGGATAATGCAGTGACAGGGACCTGGAGCAGCACATGGAGCCAGGCAGTCTGCAAAGCAGGGATGCAACATCTCCAGGCAGCCATCCTTACACGGAGAGGAGTGGGGATGACTCCCTGGAGACACGACTCTGACTGCTCCAAGCTCCCAGAAGGGAGTTCAGCTCACAAGTAAATGGAAACTGGATCCCAAAATGAAGTAACATTTTTCCCTTGCAGTCCTATGTTTGAAAGCATCTGCTGTGAAGTGGCAGAGCTCAGAAAGGCATCCTCCTGCTCAGTGGCAGCCTGGTATCAGACAAAGCAGAACGTTTAAGCAGCAGAACATTGTCTGTGGATGCAAATCCCTGGGATGCAGGAGTGTGCTGGGTGTGTTTCTGGGAAGCAGTGGTGGGTTCACTGTCAGGCACACATCAGATAACTATTTAAAAGGGGAATAAACTGAATAAAGAACAGATTAATTCAAATCCTTCTTTCAAATACTTCTCAGGCCGAACAATCAATTATGGGGCTGCTCAAGACTAAGGGAGCTTTCCCTTCAACAGCTTAATCCCACTTTCTAAAAAAGCCTGCTGGGAGGGATTTTACCAAACTTCACTATCGATACTTTACGATTCAGGATGGAGCAAAGAAACAGCACCATTTGAATTCCCTAACACAGCTCTATTTCATCATTTTCAGCAAAGCATTACAAAAGCAAGGAAACTACATCTGGAGCCAAAAGAATTCAAAAAATCAGTGTAATATGGAAGCTTTCAAGAAGTCTTCCATTTCCAAAAAAATCAGCAAAATCCTTAGCATTTGAAGGACTTCAGGAACATGAAGGCAATCCAAACTACAGGAATTCAATCAAGCAACTTTTCCAAAAGTGCCTATCAAACCCTGTATCCTTAGCTGGAGAAGAGACAAGGCTTTGGAAAGGCTAAAGAACCAAATGGAACAGTCCTACTTCAAGCACAATTCCTTTCCAACTCCCCAGTTTCAAAAGAGAACTGTAATTGTAAAAATTGGGGTATTTTACAGAATAATTTAGTATTTTGAGTAGAGAAGGGCCATAGTCACAAGAAACAGAACTATTCCTTGAAAGGGATCCCTGAAGGTGCCCCCACCTGCCTGAAGTCCACCTGCTGCCCACACTAGGTCAGGCCAATCACAGCATTGTCCAGCCTAACCCTGAGAGCTCCTCGAGATGGAAACACAACAACTCCCTCGAGCAGCTCTCCAAGAGTAACAACTGAATGAGAATTCCAACATGGAGACTAATCCAGAAGAGAGAGCTCTGGAAACAATTAAGGAACCTCATATGAAACACAGCCTCTATATCCCTAGTTTGGGAAAGCACGACCCACATTCCTGTCCTATTTTTGGTCACTTTTCAAACCTTTGTGTTAGAACAGCTGGTGGTGTCACTGGGAACAGAACACACTGAATGTGCCAACAGTTTACATCAGCACTGGACTTCTGTTCTAACAAAAATATCTCAGCATTTCAGCACAACAGGCAAAGCTAAACCTTCCAAAACAAAATGTCACCCCCTCTGGGGGTTGGAGACTTCCCAAAAAGGTCCCATTGCTTAGACAATCAGAATTTCCTAAATATTGGGACAATTAAAAGCACCTCAGCTTAAGCATCCCAAGGGTGATGGACTAAACACCAATTTCTTTGTGAAGCTTCTACAGGGTTTGAAACATGAGATTCTACCTGAGCAACTTATAAACCCACAAACTTTTATACTCACAGGAACAGTCAATTCCATCTTTGTATCATGTCACAATGGAAGTATGTTACTGGGGGCTTTTTTTAAGAAGTCTTTCCCCAAAATGCCTTAAAGGCTGAACCATTAAATATGGGAAGGCAGCCTGTGAGTGTCTCCAGCCTGTCTCCAAACACTGTGAAGAGCTCAGGCCCTGGAGACAAACACCCTGAGATGGAGACTTCCCCAAAGATCCCAATGTTTAGACAGTCAAAACTCCCATAATATGGGAAGAATTAAAAGCACCTCAGCTTAAGCNCCAGCGCAGCAGCGGCGCCAGCTCCGCCGTCACCTCGCAGCCCAGCACCGCGCTGCCGCCTCGCGACACAGACGTGGGCTCCGGCTGGCTCGTGAACCTGGGCAGACCTGCGAGGAACAAAGAACAACGACTCTCAGGGGTTCCGATCTCGACACCGAAGCTCGGAACTCGTGAATGTAGTTTTTAAAAAGTTACGGTGGTCTCCAATTCTTTAAAATCCTTAACAGTTGATGGGACAATGCTAAACGTGGATGGTGTAAAGGCAAACAAACCCAATAATCACAGAATCCTGGAATGGTGGGGGTTGGAAGGGACCTTAAAGCTCATCCAGTCCCANCCTTTGTGTTAGAACAGCTGGTGGTGTCACTGGGAACAGAACACACTGAATGTGCCAACAGTTTACATCAGCACTGGACTTCTGTTCTAACAAAAATATCTCAGCATTTCAGCACAACAGGCAAAGCTAAACCTTCCAAAACAAAATGTCACCCCCTCTGGGGGTTGGAGACTTCCCAAAAAGGTCCCATTGCTTAGACAATCAGAATTTCCTAAATATTGGGACAATTAAAAGCACCTCAGCTTAAGCATCCCAAGGGTGATGGACTAAACACCAATTTCTTTGTGAAGCTTCTACAGGGTTTGAAACATGAGATTCTACCTGAGCAACTTATAAACCCACAAACTTTTATACTCACAGGAACAGTCAATTCCATCTTTGTATCATGTCACAATGGAAGTATGTTACTGGGGGCTTTTTTTAAGAAGTCTTTCCCCAAAATGCCTTAAAGGCTGAACCATTAAATATGGGAAGGCAGCCTGTGAGTGTCTCCAGCCTGTCTCCAAACACTGTGAAGAGCTCAGGCCCTGGAGACAAACACCCTGAGATGGAGACTTCCCCAAAGATCCCAATGTTTAGACAGTCAAAACTCCCATAATATGGGAAGAATTAAAAGCACCTCAGCTTAAGCTGAGGAGAAAAGCACCAAGGTTTTTTGGAAAAAAACTTCCACAGGGATTGAAACACGGGATTCAACCTGAAAAAATGCAGAACTCCTCAAACATTTATACTCACAGAAACAGTCGGTTCCCCCTTTGCATCACACCACAATGGAAGTGTATTACTGGTGGCTTTTATAACTTTTTCCCCAAAAGGCCTTAGAAGCTGAACCATTCCAAATGGGAAGGCAGCCCGGAATATCTCCGGCCCCGGAGCCCCAGACGAGCCGAGCACAGAGAGCACGGCAGCGGGTACCTGGCAGGACTTTGAGCTCGGCCTCGTCGCTGTACTTGGGGCTGCCCCCGCTGTCCAGGGCGCAGCGGTAGAGCCCCGCGTCGGCCTCCGAGGCGTTGGTGAGCAGCAGGGCCCCGCCGGGCAGCTGCAGCACGCGCCGCTCCAGCGCCAG
>VZRX01022827.1:100110-168149 GCA_013398075.1 Notiomystis cincta
CAGCACGCGCCGCTCCAGCGCCAGCGCCTGCCGGTCGCGCTCCCAGCGCAGCAGCGGCGCCAGCTCCGCCGTCACCTCGCAGCCCAGCACCGCGCTGCCGCCTCGCGACACAGACGTGGGCTCCGGCTGGCTCGTGAACCTGGGCAGACCTGCGAGGAACAAAGAACAACGACTCTCAGGGGTTCCGATCTCGACACCGAAGCTCGGAACTCGTGAATGTAGTTTTTAAAAAGTTACGGTGGTCTCCAATTCTTTAAAATCCTTAACAGTTGATGGGACAATGCTAAACGTGGATGGTGTAAAGGCAAACAAACCCAATAATCACAGAATCCTGGAATGGTGGGGGTTGGAAGGGACCTTAAAGCTCATCCAGTCCCATCCCCTGCCACGGACGGGAACACTTTCCACTGTCCCAGGGTGTTCCAAGCCCTGTCCAGCCTGGCCTTGGACACTGCCAGGGATGCGGCAGCCACAGCTTCTACAGTGCAGCCGACACAACACCTTCACTTACCACCTCCAGCTACAAAAGCCTCTGTACAGTGCCATAAGGTAAATATTGAGATAAATAATACTGAGATAAATATGAACATTCTCAGTGTGGCCAAGGACAGAGTTCCTCCAGGGCACACCACAGATTTGACCCAGCAGCACTGCACAACCCCTGTGTCACCTTTTCCATAACAATGTTCTCTAGAAAGACCCAGAGCCCACTTCTTGGCTTCACAGCTGGGCTGGGGAGGCCACACCCTCAGGGGAGTTGCGGGAAGAAGCTGGGCACACAGCTGAAGCTGGTTTCATGGAGCCACAGCTGAGGCAGCCAGTGAAGCTGGGAGCACATCATGAAGCACATCCAAGACAGGGAAAACCACGGGACAGCAGTGTGAGGCACAGCCCTGGAGTGGGCAGGTCAGAAGAGGAGGAGGAGGGAGAGGAAGAAGAGCAGCTTTGGGTGTTGCCCTGGCAAGAGAAGGGGAGAGCATGAGGCTGAAGAATTGAGAATGAAGACAAGGAGTTGAACCTGGAAAATGGCAAGAGGGCAAGGAGAGATGCTTTAGTTTGCTTTTGTTTTCTTACCACTCAAATTACTTTCGTTGTCAAAAATTAAATTAATTTTCCACAGGTCAAGGTTGTTCTGCCATTACAGTAACTGGGAGTGATCCCATCTTGACTCAGTAATTTTATTTCTTCTCCATCCTGCTGAGGAGCAAAGCGAGGGCACAGCTGGGTGGGCACAGCTGGGTGGGCAGTCAGCCAGAGTCACCCCATCCTAAGTACTCTTAGGTATACTTAGTGCAGGGAAATGATCAAATGTGCCACAGTTCAACACCCTATTTTCACAAGTCTCAGTTAATACCTATCATGAATGCATTGGGAAATGTATCAGTAGAAGGACCAATCCTTCAGGACAGCCAGACTGAATCTTAACAGAGGAGATTCTTAACATATAAATCACTTCTGTCCTGTCAAGTTCCTTCCATAACCCTGTACGGTTCATCTCCAACTGTTATATATTTTCTTCCATCTCAGAATCCCACCTGGGGACTCCTTCCATAACTTCATTCCTCTGAGAAACTTTCTGTTTCTCGTTTCCCCTCCCAGTCTAGTTCCATCCAACTTGTAGTCCTTTGATCTCGACCTTGTTTTGGTATTATTTTGCATCTTTGATATTTATCCATCAGTCCCTCCAAGGTATTCACAGGAACAAAAAATCCAACGTCTTTCTTTCAACTTTCTTCTGCTTAATGAAGCTATAACCTTTATTTTGTCTCCCTCATTCCCCTAACGTCCTATCCACCTCTAAAGATGCAGAATGGCAGGATAATCTGGGAAGGAAGGAACCTGACCAGAGCAGAGTCAGCTACAAGTTACTCAGAGATTTGCCCAGTCAGACCTCAAAAATCCCCAACAGAGGAGACTGCACTCTTGGGCAACCTGTTCTACCTCATGGAGCAGAACTCCCTCCTCAAACCCAGTGGGAACCACCCTTGCTCCAACTGAGCCCCAATGCCTCCTGCTCTCCCACCAAGCACCCCTGCAGAAAGACAAACCCCAGGGCCTAGAGTGATTTAAGACCACAAACATCCACAGAAATATTACAAAACTTCCCTGTCCATTGAAAAGATCGTCCCAAAAGATGGAACCACATCACTGGTTCTGCACAATCAATTTCAGAACCCAAGTAACCTTTTCCTCTCCTGAATCAGCCATCCCTCTGTCCCAGCACAATCCCAAGGTATGTCTGCACCTGCCTGACTTTGCACACTGTGCTCAGAAGTTCCATCATCAGTCAGTCTGGAGCATTATTTAATTCTTCCTGTGAGACCATGGAGGCCACAGCAAGGGTAACAAGGTCTCCTCATTTGCCACACTCTCTAATTCAGTTGGTAAATAGGTTGTTCTTACAGCTGATGAGGCTGTTAACCCTGGGCCTCCGAACTCCCGTCTCTGAGGCATCTGTCCTTTCTGAAAATCTCCTTCTTGACAGAACCCATTAAATGTTTGTAATTACCTCTGATTTTTATCTCTCTCAATATTCTCATTTATTAAGAACCTTGCATATTAAGCCAGTTCCTTCCCCAGCTTGTGATGGAATCCTGGGTCTCCTCCTTTAGCCAGGTGACCACGTGACTTCTGTCTTCACCTCACCTGTTGCCATCTCTTTGCTCCCAGCAGCTACCACTGGTCCAGCCCCATATTGGCTACTTCAAGCACAAGTGAGAACGTTCCTGGAGGACTGAAGCCCTGCAATTTCTCACCTACAGCTCAAATATGCTTTAATTTAAATCCCTTACAAGTACTGTTCATTTCCTGGACAAGACAGACCTTGTGCCTTCTGTTGTGTGCAGGTGCTCCACTGAGGTTAAATAAGCTTTATTCAAGATGGTTTCATTACTCACTAGAAATGAAATTACAGCTCATTTTCCAAGTCATCTGAAATGCTACTAAAACCTATATTTCGTCATAGTCCTGTGTGGTTTTAAAATATACATTTTAACCTAGTCTGTAATTTTGTCCTAAAGAGTAATTTTCTCTTATTCTACAATTATTGGCAATTTGCACTGCTTAAAAGCTTCCATTGTGGAGGAGGACCCTCTGCTTTAGCCAACAAACAACCACAAAACAATCAAAATGCATTATAAAAAGCACTCCAAATCCAGGCCTTAATTGCTATTAATTCGGAGACCTGTTTATAAATCCAGGAGCAGGTCCCAGAGTGCTGGCACACCTCCTGCAGTAGTGAGCCACTAGAAAATACCCTTTCATCTCCCAGCCCAGAACCTTTCCATTACAGAGCGGCTCTCTCTTTAAAATATCAATTATCAACTTCTAAGCCAGCATTTCCTGAACTTTCTACAATCATTTTTAAAGGCATTACCATGTCAATTCAATCTAGTTAAACTACAAACACTTTTAAAACCATTTTTAAAGTTAACTTTTTAAAAAGTTGATACTTTTTTCTCCATGGTTTGTATTTCCCAAACACTCCAATCAAGAAGGCTGAGCAAGAAGTTCTAATGATGAGCAGAATCCCAGGATGGTCTGGGTTGGAAAAGACCTCAAAGCCCATCTGGTGCCACCCTCTGCCATGTGCAGGGACACCTTCTGCTATCCCAGGTTGCCCCAAACCCCATCCAGCCTGGCCTGGGACACTTGCAGGGATGGAAGATACATTCCTAATGAGGAAACAGCCCCCACTCCTCAGCCACATGTTGCAGGGTAATCAGTTGAAGACATCAGCCCATCTTTTGGTAAATGAATGTCATGATAAATGACACTTTGGGCTTCTGACATTGAAGACAATTTTTTCATGTTTGTACACACATTAATCATTCTGTGGCAGTGCACATACATTAAGTATCGATTTTAGGACACCAAAGGAAAATACTACTGACCTAGCAAGAATGCAGGTTAATAAACTCAATTTAGGAGGGATGATTTTCCATTTGGAATGTTCTCTAAACACAGGCAGGAGAACACATAAGTAACAGTGCACTCACGTGCATATAACAGGGATTAGATGCATCCCAAACCCCTCATTTCTGCTAGGACAATGCAAATGGCAGAGAAGGGGGAGGAAGTCAACTCTGTGCCTCTTTTCTCCTTCCCTTTTGTCTCTCCCTTCCCCTCATCCAAGCCCAGAGCAATGGTAGGAATGTGAATGAACAATCTATTAATGCAAATGTGGTGCATTCGATCAGCATTCCCAGTCTCAGCGCTACTGAGATTTGTGGCCCATTGTCTCCATTTCTGAAAAAGATGTGCCTAGAAGAGCAATAATTCCCATGCTCCTGGAAAACACAGATGGTTAAAATTCTGGCTGTAGTCTCCTGCCCTCAATAGAGCCAGTATTTCACCTCCTGGAGTCTGCAGAATCAGGGAATTCACTGCCCTGAGCCAGATGCCAATCTAGTTCAGCAGCCTCCCTGTGACTGCAGCCTGTGCCAATCATTTCCAAGAAGACTGAAAGGGAAAAAACCTTCATTATCAACCATTACTAAATAACTCACTCACCTAAGTGTAGTAACTCCAGAGTCTCACCTGTCTCTGCTCTGCAGCCTGCCAAACACTGCAAACGCTGCTCTATTTCACGTGGATGCCATTGCCATAATCACCCCCAGTCCTACCAACCTTCTGGGACCCCTCTCACCAAATCAACACTGCAAAACAAAGTGAGAAAAGAGAACCATCTCCTCATCTCTAGGGAAGAGAGAGCCGTGGAAGAATCCCCTTCTCTTGTCTGTGGCAGGGCTGTACTTTACGAGTGGTGACAACCTCTGTGAGTGTTTTCCTCACGTGTGTCCTCTCTGCTGCCACTGCTCTGACTGGAATTCAAGATAACACTTTGTACAGGCATTAAACTGCTCTAAACACACACACATCACATGTTTGTGCAATTAACATTTTCCCAAAGCTGGTTGCAGGCCTTCTTGTGACATCCCAATGTGCTCAGCAAATGTTTTCTATTTTTTTCCCCCCGTTTCTACTGCAATATGGAAAACGTAAAGCACGGGAGCAGCTGGCAGGTTTTCCATCCTGTTCCCTCCTGGATACCATCTGTGAAAAGCCTCTGCTGCCCAGAGTTAACTTTTACTCAAGTTTCTCCTAACTTACTCAACTCTAAACTAACTCCAGCAGCATCAGCTCCAAACATTCCACCCTACAGCTTCCACTCTCAATCTGAAATTCATCCAACTGGTCTGTGAATGATCCCACAAACTGCTCACAATTTTCAGCCACTTGAATTTTCCCCCATTCCTGTCTGCCTGATCGAATCTGAACTCATGACAAATCCGTAACTACGACTCCTTTCCCCAAGCAGCCTCTTGGGAAGTGTGGAAATTTCAGCCCCACAAGGAGGTACTGCAGAATGGGAACACGATCCCCTATTGTTAGGACAGCTCCAACATCTGCTACCCTTCAGCGACACAGCACATCACAAAGATGCCGCCTATTTTGTTAGTGCAGCAGCTCCTCACCCCAACCCTGCTAAAAAATTAATAAGTCCAGCCATCTGTGGACACTTCATTAAATTATCACAGCTCCTTCTCTCCAACATTATTCAGCATCATTTGTTGGAGTAGCAGAGGTGTGAAATGGCTTAAAATACACTCCTGCTAATGAGACATATTTCATGAATCTCACTGGCACACGGAGCAGATTCTGTAATTAAAAACACTCCTGGAAAGCACAAGTCCAGCACCACCTGAATTAGGATAAGGCCAGATGCTTCCAGTCCTTGCTACAAACACCAAGTAGCACATCACTCTCCCCCCTTGCTTTAGGCTAACCAGACAGGGGAGAATGCAACCAAAAATCTAGGCAGGAGACAGCTCCTCAGGCAAGGAAGGAAGATTTTTACAATGACTGTTAACCTGGAGAGAGGAAAACCTACCAAATGTCCCTGTTGGCTAAACAGAAGTGGGAAGTATATGGAATACAAAACACAAATGAGAAGTGTCAGTGCATAGCCAGAATCCTGACTTGGTTAAACACAGCTGTGTTTAACCATGCTGTGACAGCATGGACACCATGGCATGTGCTGATTAAAAACAGTGGTCCTTGGCCAGAATGGAGAGGGGAAAATGTCACTGGACACATCAGTAACACACCCAGACACAGGTACTGTACACATACAATGACACACCAAGTGACCTGGTGGCACCTCAGAACCATTCTGAACAAACAACTGAACTCCAGATGTTCCAAGGGCCCTTCAAAGCTCAATTATCTGATAACATGGGGAAGGTACAGAAAAAAACATAGTGAGAAATAGCAAAATATTGCACAAAATATTGTCCAACCTGGCCTTGGACACTGCCAGGGATCCAGGGGCAGCCACAGCTGCTCTGGGCAACCTGTGCCAGGGCCTCCCCACCCTCACAGGGAACAATTTCTCCCTACTACACATCAAAAAATTTTAGAGGCTGTTTGGACAAGGAAAACACATCCATATAATATGATGCTCTACCTGGCAAAACAAGCAAATCCAAATTCTAGTCAGGTGATATCAAGGAGAGATCAATAAATTATTTCACAAATTAAACGGGAGCAACAAAATGATTGAAGGAAAATCTTCAAAAATACAGAGGTCACTGCTGACAGCCACAACTACAAGAAAAGCAGTGGGGGTGAGGTAGGGATGTCCATCCATAGCACATGGTCAGGCTCAAGAAGTGCTGCAAGGAATGGCACAGACAAACAGAAAAAAAATGATCTCCTGATGGAGGAGGTGAAATAGTACCAGGAAAATTGGAGACAGGACTGGCAGTTCAAGGGCCAAACAACACAAAAGCTCCAGAAGCAGCAGGAAAAGCTGCAGCAGCCACAATGAATCTGATCTCCACAGGCACCAAGAAACAGCTAAAACAACATTTTAATGTCAGAAAAAAAATGAATTGAGGGCATGCAAACCATGGAGTCATTTATTTGCTACTGTTGAAGATCGTTCTAATAGCAAGGCCAATGAAATCCCTGGGGGATTTCAAGAGAAGCCCTAGAGATAAGGCAAAGAGATTGCCTCATCATTTAAGGAACTTCAGGTCTTCATCAATAGACTGTCTAAAAATAAGAACCCTACAGGCTCACAATTACTCTTTCTAAAACAAAATCGAGAGCCATAACAAAAGAAGAATAAGATCCGAGGGTTGTGGTGAAAGAAAAGAGCTTGACAGGTTAAATAATTTTAGTTCCAGGCAAGGCTATCAATTACGGAAGCTCATGTGAACAAGCTATTCAAAGAAGATTAATGCACAGAGAGGACTGTCAGGATAAATTTATCACTAAACTGGAAGAAAGGAAAGATCTGAAAAACTTTTGCAGGCAACTCTATAGACAGTGACAAAGACAGCTGGTACCTGACAACAGGCATTTAGAGACAGGAAATAACCAACAATTTCACTGCGAACTCCTTAGGATGTGTGAATAGCAAAGAAAGCCCGAAAAACCAGGGTGCTTGAAGGGTGACAGAACAGCAGACAAACACAAAGCACAAAGAACTACAGACACAAACATGCAGCTCAAAGAGATGTCTGGAGACAACAAGGGTGCGTGGCAGGATAAAGGCAAACACTGAAAGCTGTATAACTGCAAATTATCCCACACATGCACAGCTCAGCAGCAGGGCCCAGGGCAGCACAGCTCAGGTGGCACCAGCACACCACTGACCTCTCCAGCAGCTGCTGGCCATGAACCTCGGAGTATCAGCAATAGGCTTTTAGAGGTCTCTCCACAATGGAGCCCTTCTTTGCCTAACTTTTACTTTGTTTTCAAGAGCAGACTGACAGCGCATCTAAGCCAGGGCTGACTTCAGAAGCTGTTACAGAAGGAAGAGCAACACCTCTCCAGAAACATATAAATTATCTAGAGACATTTCCCCATGCTCCTCCAAAATAGGAGTTTCCATATGCAAATGAATAGAGCTTGGAGAGTTTTTAACTATTTTTAACATCTTTATTTCCAATATATTTATGTGAATGGTGAGACATACTCTATGCTATTAAGAATATTAATGAGAACTAGCCTGAAATCAACCCTAGCAAATGTCACAACCTAATTTTTCCTTATTCAAAATAATTTTCCTCCATTTTGTTTCCTTTTCAGGGTCATTAAACTTCATCTTGAATTTTTGTTACAGAAAAATAAAACATTGATCAGAGACATCCTTGTGCCTTGATATGCCTTACCCTTGCTGCTTTTGTGCCACCTTTCACTTGGGGCAATAGTACAGGTTCTTATCATTTACAAAAAGCACTATTCAGTCAGTCAGAAACCTGAACAATGTCAGCACACAGAGCCTTCACTGTACACTAAATAGAGCTGAAATCTCTTGCTGAATCCACACTGGAGCAGGCAGGGAGTGAGGAACACAGGCTGCAGATGTAACCATCACCCTGCTGACAGCTCGGGATTCCGAGTGAGCTCCGCGCAAACTTGTCAAACAGAATTACACAGGGATTGCTGGTGCTGACATGCAGAGGGAAAAATCTGATCTGAGTCGAAATATTAACAAATGAGAATCCAATCTAAACAAGGTTCAGCCAAGTTTCTTGTTTAGGGGTGTTGATGCACCATCAGTATGGTGTCACCCTGTCCTTGTCTCATCATCCAGAACCCCCAGCCGAGCATCAGCCCAAGGGATTTCAGGAATTTGGCTCCCAGCTCCCTTCCACAGAACTCCTGTTTCTCCACAGATTAACTCTATCACCTGCTATATTTTCAAAGGCAAAGGTCAAGATGGAACGTGTGCTGCAAAGAGCTCCCGTTTCTTATGATTTACAGTAAGTTTATATTATTCTGAAGTACATGAACATAACTTTGTCCTGAACTAAATACAGAAAGGCTATTCCCTTTGCCAGTTACAAGATTTGCATTGCACTGGACCTGAATTTCTCTCTAGAAAACACATGAGGTTTTTTCTGAGCAGTGCTATTACATCATTACTAAAGCAGGAAGCTAAGACACGAGTGCCACATATCTCCCTGTGCTCCCTCTACTCCAGCTTCAGCAGAGTATTTGTCACCCTCCAGCAAGCACAAATAAGCTTTAACTGGCTCCCTGACCCACAGAATTCGGGACAGGGATAGTATTAGTCACAATGAGCTGTTGGATTTGGTTTGATACAAGATGAAGTAAACTTGAAATACAAAAGCTTAAGAAAACCTGTGTTTTTCAACAGGAACTAGTTTTAAGCAAGCAAATGAGGAGTCTCTTCACCTGGGCTCTGACTCGGTCATTAGATGTCAATGAAGAGTTTCAAAACAAGCAGGTCACATTCCCTGCTGGGGGCTTTCCCCAGGATTCCAGTGGTAATCCAGTTGCAGGCAAGTCCTGCCCTTCTCTGCCCTGGCAAGAGGCTCTGGCATTAAATCCCAATCCGAGACAAAAAATTTACCATAGTTCTGAAACTGGACCTTTGCCTTCGATCCAAGAACTGGATCAGTTAAAAGGCCGACATAGATTTTCTTCACTGCTTAAACTGGACAAACTGCAGGAACTGAGAATGACACATAATGTAGAACCTTCATTGTCTTATATGTCTAAACTCTCACACTTTCAGTAACAGCTGACAGAATCTGTACAAACTGCAGTTGTGTTAAAATCACCTTTCCCATTTACCTGTCATGAAGAAATGCATTTTGACCTAAGTCAATTGATGAAAAAGGCAGATGCTTTTTTCAAAGAAAAATATATTTGTGCAAGGAAAACTTATCAACCATGTCACTTACTGGCTAAGTGCTCTTAAGTATCCTCCTCTGGAGTATCTCTGCTCTGAGGTTTTTTTCCAGTTCCAAGGTACAGAATGTTCTCTATTCACAAAGATCTGATCAAGATTACTTTTCTCTCCTTGCTGTTAAAGGAAGTGTGCAATCCTGGGTAAAAACATACTGTTATTTCTAATCTAACCCCATCTCCAAGGAGCTGGACAGTTTGTCCTGAGCTTTGCTCTCACCCTTTGGGATGGCACAGACATAGAGTCTAATGAGAAAGAAAACACTGCTAACTGTAATCTTTAAAGCCTGGCAAACTCCTCAGAGGACATAGGCAAACAGAACCAACCGACCTGGCTACTTCCACGCAGCTCCTCGTAGTTATGGCAAAAACCAAAGAGAAAATTTCAGCTCAAATTAATGTTTGAAATAAGACCTTATCTATTCACCATTATTTATACAGAAATAAGTGATTGATATTCAACAGGTAAGCACTCTAACACCCCGGGAGTAAACACAGCACACCTCTGCTGCTGGGCTTTGCAGAGCTCTACCTTGAACTGCAAGCCCACATCCTTCCAGGTCCTGCTCCCTCCCACAGGCTGTGCTCAAAGAATGGCCTGGATAATCATTTCTGGCCACAACTTCACCCACTGCTTATCATCCAGAACCTGTAATGGAGACAGAATCCTTCATCTCTACCTGCCCTCCTCATTTGCAGCAGCTGGGTGCATTGTAAAAAGTAATACTTTAAATTTATCAAAGAGAAATTCTTTATTAGCCTGTGGAGATCTGAAGGTGGTGTCACGAGCTGCCTAGAAGCAGGATTGGGCCATGGCATCTCCTGGCTCAAAACTCAATTAAATCCTCCAAGCCTCAGGAACCACCCCAGCCCATCCAGGCCTCCTGCAATTCCAGGGACAGCTCTACCAGCCATCAGTTCAGAATCCCCAAGCTGGACACATGCATGATGCAAATAAATCTTGAAAAGGCAATGTGGTCAGCTAAAACCTGGAGCAATTTCCCAAGAGAAGTCCACTCCCTGGATCTGATGTCTGGAGGAACTCTCAGCAGCAAAACCCAGCCGAGGGTGGGTCCCTCCTCCCCACAGGGTCCATGTGACACTGTCTGGGGACACACGACCCCACAGCCAGAACAGCTCCAGGGCTTGCAGTGCACTCCTGAGAGCACACATCTTCTCAGGGAGCCTGCCCCAAGCCCTGTGGCCCAGCAGAGCAGTCCAGAGGAGCCCTGGATGAGCAGGATGAGCCAGCGGCGAGGGGGATTTACCCAGTCAGCAGAGAGCACCATGCTCAGGAACACCTGGAATTAAACTCCAGATCCTTCTTCCAAGCATGGACACGATGGGCCTCAGCCCACTCCAGTGTCAGCTCTAAGTGGAAAAGCAGCAAGTCTCCCAAGGTTTCAACACAAAACAATACATGAAGTTTCACCATGGCATTTTCAGAGTCACTTTTCAGGAACATTCTCCTCCTGGGCTGTGCTGCCCCTGTAATGTGCTCCATTGTCCCAAAGGAGATACTACACTTTGACTAAGTACATACCAAATCTTCCTGGCTCCTGAATTATTTTAGAGTTTCACGTTACATGGCAGGAGCATTTCTTAACAGAAGTGATTTGTCTGCACTTTTGCTAAAAGTAATTAGAAAATGAAGGCTTGAAAATAAAATTTCTGTGAGTATTTAAATGAGAAATCATAATTCAAGGAGATTATTTAGGTGAGGTGAGAAAAAACAAGTCAGAAGATATCAGTAAGTGCTTTTGAATTAATGAAACTCAGACACACCTGAAGTTTGTACCAAGGCAGTGCCACAGCTGCCTCATCACAGCAGAGCAAATGACACAAAGCTCAAAGACAAGAATTATCAAATGCAAGGATAAGTGGAAGAAGAGGGAAAAAACCAGCTGGATTCACCTGGGGAAAGGAGATGACAAGAGGTGAAACAAATAATTTAGTGAGCAGTCTTTAAATGGATTTATAGAACAAATAAATCTGCATGATCAAACTCAGTGCCCCTGTCACACTTCCCAACTTTTAGATCCTCATGTACTTGCTCTCTCAATAAAAGCTTTAACCAAGCCACAGTAACCAGTGACTGGGGAACACTTATCCTGGGAATATTTTCAGCTCGTGTCATTATACTTTTTATTAAGATACATATATATTTATTTTTCCAAGATGAATTATAGACACAGATCTCCAAAACTTTGTAAATCTATTTTTAATCCATGTTTTACAGCAGCTTTTTTAAACCCTCTACCCTTCTTAAATCTAACTGGCACTTAAGTACAAAGACAGATTTGCATTTCAAAAGCCAATTAAAAAACATAGTGTACCAAAGCACTGATTAAAGTGTAGAAGCTTTACATAAATTAGGCAGCTCCTTTGACTTTCCCTACTTCAAATCCATCATAACAACGGGGAAATTCTACATGTTACATGGACTGTAGGACCACCACACCTTCTCTCTCCACTGCCCTAAGAAACTGCTGATGACAAACTCAACCTTGAAGGAACCAAACTGGATGCTCACACTGAATGGGAAAGAGACATTCATATCCCCAGACTGCTGCTCAGTAAAGAAAACTAACATTTATTGTTGTTTGCAGTTCCTAAAGATCAAGAATTTACTACAGCAAGCCTGGCAGAACAGCAAACACTTCACTACCAAGGTGTAGCAGCACACAATTTCAAGTTACAGACTAATTCAAGTGTTGTTCACAGTGGAATATTTTATCATATCCTCTGCCTGTTTTAAACCTAAAGGCAGCAAAGATCAGTTTAAGAGGCTCAATTGCCACAGAACCTCTTGATCCTCACACCTCCAAAAATCAAACCAGCAAAGTCTTCTCATGGATCATCATGCATGGAAAGGGTCCTTTAAAGGTGCATTGCCAAGTGCACAGTGAAGCTCAGAGCAGGGTCAAACACAGAAAATTATGCAAACCCCAGGCAGTCTGTCTCTGTAATTCCTTCAATCCCTGACCCAGCACTCCAGGCACTCAGAGCACATGTTTTGGGTTAAGTTTTCCATACAGCGGTTTACTAAACTCCTGTCACCCTACAGCAACAACAGAGCTTCAGATTCCAAACCCCAAAAGTTTTAGATCCCTCAAACTGGAATATATAGAAAGTCCTTTAAAGAACTTGAGAAACTTATCCAAATTTGGCCATCTTCCTGCAGGTAGATTGCTCAATGCCATCCACCAGCCGTGCAGTTCCAAGACTGAAAATTCCAACCCTGTACCTGTATGATGGAACACAACATGTTTTTACTGGATTTCCTTGCCCTGGCCTCCATGACTCACCAGAATTTGTCATTTTCAAGAGTTATTTAATGAGTAAGAAGCTGTTAAAACATGCAACCTACACTCCATAATATTCCCTTTTAGAGATCAGATACATGGCAGCACCACACTCGCACAGAGCAGAGGAACCCCACATACCACGCTCAATTAAGAGGGGAATTAGCTCCCTCTCACTGGAATTTTGAGGCCGAGGGGAGCCCTTACTATGCTAACAATGCCCACACTCACCACAGCCCAAAAGCTGCCAATTAAAAGAAAGGGGGTGGGAAGGAATATTAAAAACCACTGTTAAAACTAAGGGATTCAAATGAGGACAAGAAAAGCAATAGGCTAAACCAGAATTTGAATATTCCACCTCTTACTCTAAAGCCTTCAGCAACCAAAGTGCCTTTCCCCCTACAAGAGGATTAAACTTGGCGTGGTCTCGCCCAGCTCTTGGCACTTGACTCGAGTGGTAAATAGGTTTTCACACACCCACATCTGCCAAAGCTTCTGCAGCACTGCAGCCAGAGGATGCTCCGGGGCAGGTTTCCAAGGCACGGGATGGCAAAAGGCAATGCACAACATGTGTCACCAACATTTCCTCTAGTTCTGAGCAATAAAAGTACTGTTTTTATTGCATGGAATCAATCAATAATCTTAATACACAGCTGTCAGGCCAATGTGTGCTGAAGGGGCAACTGGTTGTGTGGGGAAGGTCCTTATTGTCTTGGGCTAGACTGCATTTGTTCTGTTTCCTAGCTAAGATTGTTTGGATAAAAAAACCTCACCAGAACTGCACTGTTGTTTGTTGTAGGTTTTTTTTAAAGTAGGCTCTTGGGGTTTTTTTTTTCAAGTACTTGGGTTCTTTTTCAAGTACTAAAAGGCTCTTAAAGATTCCATCATTTTAGAAAATATCAATTGAAATAATACCTTCTACCTAGATAGGAGAAAATGGAAGTGGAAATTCGGCAGACATTTCGGCTTACCTTCATTTTTAACCCCATTAACCTCACCTAATGATCATATAGAGCAGGCTGATAGCAGAGGCAGGAGGCTGAAGGCTCTCATGTGGAAAGCAGCAGAATTAATCCCGACAGCAGCGATGCAAGGAGGTGGTAATTGCTCGAGAGAAGTGTGGGAGAGCTGCCTTTATTGTCCTCATTGCCAAGAAGCTTGAAAATCTATTCCTCATTAAGAGATTCTCAAAGTCACTCTTTTAAGGTATAAACCCCCAATTTTTCTATCTCTGACATTGCTGATGTTTCACAACAATGCTACAAAGCCATGTTAATGGGAACAACATCCGAATACAAACGATGGAAGCGGCAGCTCTGGGAGCACCAGTCAGGAAGAATTCCTTACCCCCAGACATTTATTAAGTGAAGGAAAAAAAAACTGTTTGAAAAAGGCTGGCAAACATCATTAGAGAAACAAAGGAAAATTGCTTCATTGGCTTTTTTTCCTAGTTACAGTGCCTTAGTTTACCTTGTTTTTTTTCCTTTTGGTTGGTTTTTGAAGTCTCACCCTTACTCAGTAATTACAAATCTCTTCCTGCTTTACTTTTTACAAGACACAAACTGACAATCCCAAGCCCTGAGAAATAAGCAAGTGACAGATGACTTTCACCAGCCATAATCTTTGTTTTTACCTGCAAACTTCACTCCTTCACTGCTTTCTACCCACCACATAAAAGCCACCAATCAAGTCTAAAGGGTACTCGAAACACCAAAGCTGAGGTTATGACTTGGGCTTTTTAATGGAAAATTGCATGCATTTGGTTGGTTGTTACTTTTCACACTTCCTTGTTCACACCTGATACTCGAGAAATACAAAAATGTAACTCCCCAGCACTCCACTTTCTGTCCATCTCACAAAACTGCAGGGTTTATACACACTGCTGTTAGGGGTTTCCCAAATGTTTCAGATTGAGCAGGTTATTCTCCACATATAAGCACAGATAGTTATTTTAAGGTTATTTACACATAAAGAAAGCAAAATCCTGTTTTCTTCCCCCTTCTAAGCTGTGGTAAATCTCCATTGTGATTTCAGACACCTGACACTTCTCTTAATCCATTCATTGCAGCTTTCCTGATCTCCAGCACTTCCTGAGAAATACTCCCCATTAAGCTGCTTACAGGAACAGAACACATGCCAACTCCCAGCCAGTAAAACGAGAGCCACAGTCCCAGTTTCCCTGACAGCTGACGGAACCAGCTCCTGTTCCTTGGGAAGCACCTTCCCGTTTTTCCAAGGGCAGAGCATTCCTTTCCATCACTCACAAACCAGAGCCTTACCTGCCACGGTGAGCTTTGCTGTCCTGCTCACGATGGTCCCCAGGCTGTCCACAGTTGCCACGCACTGATAATATCCTTCATCAGGTTTATTATGCTTGGAATGCACCACACTGTTAATTAATAAAGATCCATCTGGCAGCAGCTGGCGGCGGTCGTCCGACACCAAGTTCAGGAAAGTGCCGTCCTTTTTCCACTCGATTTTGGGAGGGGTCTCGCAATGAGCCGAGCAGTTCATGATCACTGACGCTCCACGCACCGACAGCACATCCAGGGGCTCCACCAGGAAGTAGAAAGGAGTGAAGGTTCTCACAAGCGATTCTGTAAAACATCACAGAATTTTTGGGTTAGTTTTCCACAGTTTTTAATGTGAAACGCACCCTCCTTCAAGACCCTGTATGGAGCACAAGCACTACCACCGCTCACATCCTCCCCCTGAACCGATTCAACCAGCTTGGTCTGTAAGCTAATGTTTTCTGCTTTGAGTATTCACACCATGGACCCTCAGATTCTGAGACATTTTCACCCCTAGAATGTATTTCCCTGCTCTGCTCTTGGCCTCTATGAGGCGGGTGCCCTTACAGTAGTGTTGTCCTTTGGTTTGTGTAACCAAGGTAGGGAACCATCAGGAACAATTCAGCCCTCAAGAGAGTCTCCCATTCTGAGCTTAACACATCTTGCAAGTGTCATACAGTGGTTTTTTACTTCCATTCTAGCCCAGGATAAACATGATTATTTTTCCATTTTGAGTATTCCCCAAAGGGTTCTGTAATTAACATCTAGTTTGCATTAAGAAGTGAATTTTAATTACTGTCTTTCTGGTGTATTTGGTCAAGCAGAACGATTGTGTGTCAATATCACTTTGACTTGTCTTAACTTAATCATCCGTAGAAAGCAGAAGACAAATTCTTCCAGGGAAGAACAGTTTTCCAATCAGCATAACACTGAGGTTCAGGGAAAAGGGCATCACGGTTTTAAAGCTCATCTTAGAAATAACACTGATATAACAATAGCAAACACCATTTCAATCTCCCATCATTGATCAGACCATTTCATCTCATGGTCAATAAAAAAATGCTACAATATTTTAAGACCACCTTAAAGACAAATATGCATTTAATAATGAGATTTGTTTAATTAAACCACAGAATAATTCTGGGGTTTGAGGAAAAAGCACAACTTTGAAGGCGACCTTTACTTGCAAACAAAGGCTGTCCTGGCAGTACTGCAGCTTCTCCCACTGCGTGCTTGTTTGTCGGGTGTTCAAAATCGGATTTACCTTCTAAAATGACCTTAATTAACAAATTGATATGATTCTGCCTATCACTGAAGTAAACAGAGAGCCTCCAGCTTCCCTCCAGAGGGACTCTGGCCTTCCTGCACAGAGCCCATTGCCTCTGTTACTCACAATCCACAGCAACTTGGAGATAAGGCAGGACTGTGTGAAAGAAACAATAGATAAATGATGCTTTGGCAGCTGATTAGCATTCAAACGCTCTCTTACCTCCAAGAATTCAAACAGGAAATAAAGGAAAACATTCTAGAAAGATTGAAGTTTCCCTAGTGGCAGTGTACAGCTGGAGACCTGTTAAATTGGGACCCAAATCCTTGGGATTGTCTTTCTTGAGGATAATAGAGACACCTCAAAAAAACTACACCTCAAACCAAATACAGAGAAAAACTTAAAATATTTCTAGGAGCTGCTTATGCTACTCTGGTTTGTAAAAGGTCACCTATGTGTGGATGTTCCCAGTTCTCTGTGCCCCTGAAATCCTGAGCGTCAGCTCTCACACAGCAACAGGTGGAGCAGAAACAAGAGCCATAAGCACAAGGAAAATCTTTGACCTGTTTGGCTCTATAATATCTTCCAGTGCCACAGAAACCTAAAGTTCTTATTAAAATACTGAGCTGTACAGTCCCTGGGTTTTCCAAGGGAAGCATTCTCCCCAAGCCATCCCCTTCTCCCCCATCTCAATTACAGGCTTCTCTAAGTTTTTCCAATATAGATCCAGACTCCTATGAGAACAAAAGATACTGGTTTGAGTTCTGCTTCACTCTGGCTTTTCAAATAAAACCTAGAAACCTTTGCAAGAAGAATGACAGCTTTTTGTTTGCCCTGCCTATCTCCAATGCAGATTGGAGCAGATCTAATCCAGTGATAGAGTAAGATCGTTCTGGGACCAACAAGGTGTCCAAGGAAATAGAGCAGAGCACAGGATGTCAAGAGAGTCAGACCTAGACCTAAGAGCAGCTCAACAGGGATTATAAACCTTGAGAAAGAATGGGAAGCAGATTCTCAGCCAGGCTTCAGAGGTACCAAACTCCTGCCAAGAGCCCTGGGAAGATGCAGCACAAGCTGCCTCATCCCAGGATATCACTGTGCCCCTGCACTGAATGCAGTGGAGAGAAAATGTGAAGGGTTGGTGAATAACTCCATTCCAGCTTGAGGAAGTTAAACCAGACTGGAGACCATTTTTTCAGAGGATCTGCAGATGGGGTATGGGGCACTCTGGAGAACTACACTGCAGCCAGCTGAGCTCATACCACCTTCAAGCCTCAATTCAGCACAGAAGGGTTTGTACACACTTGTCCTTAATAAACTCCTGTTTCTACCAACGAGCCATTTTTCCCACTCCATCAACATACTGATTTCAGTGCAATGACAGCATCTTATTTCAGACAGAATGGGTGCTTTTGGTGCAGAGAGTCCTTCCCCTTTCCACACACTTACATACACAGGTGTGTACACACCACTGCCTCCATCTGTGCTAACACTGGTCCAAGGAGCTTCTGCTAAAGCCAGCCAAGTCTGTCTCCCTGCTTGGAAACAGGAACAGGTAAATCTCACTCATTCCCACCAGGCTGGAGTTTATTTCTCCCCAGGTCTGCTCTGGAGATGAGTGGCAGGGAGCCAGACATGCCAAAACACAACAGATAAGATCTCCATGAGCCATAGACAGGGAGTCATTTCTCATGTCCTGGAAGCTCCCCAGCTCACTTCCTCAGCCCTGCCAGCGCACAGGCAGTCAGGTCGAGGACTCCTGTGCCCATCCCAGCACAGGGGCAGCTGGGTTAAGCTCAGCAGCACGGCACTGCTGAGTACATCACTACCGTAACCTCCAGATCCTGCTTTTGGAAGCTGCTGTAAGGCTTGTTACTTTCAACTTAACGTTACTGATTATTCCTTTCTAACTGTATTAGCTTGCACTTGGGCTCCTCCAAATTTTTCCACCTTCCAAGGAACAGTTTACCAAATTTGAACTCTGACCTTGTCCTCGCTCTTCCCTAAGTGGTGTGAAAATGTAACAAATACAGTTTACTCCATCAACCACTCTGGGAGTGAAAGACAGAAAATACAAGTTTACCTAGAACACATGTGTGCAAAATCCCCACAAAACAGCCTCCAACATCAACATCAGGACATGGAGCTGCTGGAGAGAGTCCAGAGGAAGCCACAGAGCTGCTCCAAGGGTGGAGCCCCTCTGCTCTGAAGCCAGGCTGGGAGAGCTGAGGGTGCCCACTTGGAGAGGAAAAGGCTCCAGGGAGACTTCAGAGCCCTTTCCAGGGCCTAAAGAGGCTCCAGGAGAGCTGGAGAGGGACTCAGGACAAGGGCCTGGAGGGACCGGATCAGAGGGAATGGCTAAAAAATGGAAAAGGGCAGGTTTAGGTTAAATATTGGGAAAGACTTGTTCCCTGTGTGGGTGCTGAGGCCCTGGCACAGGGTGCCCAGAGCAGCTGTGGCTGCCCCTGGATCCCTGGCAGTGTCCAAGGCCAGGCTGGACACTGGGGCTTGGAGCAGCCTGGGACAGTGAAAGGTGTCCCTGCCCATGGCAGGAGGTGGGATTGGATGAGCTTTAAGTCCCTTCCAACCCACACTATTCCAGGATTCTGTGGTTCTAAGTTATGGAAATAAAAGCTTGTCCACCTCACCCAAACTGTCCAGGAACTGATGCCCAACTGACTATTTTTATACATTCCTACCCTCTACTATTAAAAATACTCTGGGGTGTTTAGTCCTCCTTGTAGCTCCTTTCTCCTTAAATTCTCACAATTAACCATCAGTTCTGACACTGTTTCAGCCAAGACAAAACCCCTCATCCCAAAGTGATCTGACAGTTTTGAACCATGAAGTGCTTCCAGCCTGTCCTGCACCATCTTCTGTGCAGAGGTGCATTTTTCTAAGGCCTCAGGTGAGCAAAGTGTAGAACAGTAAATGCCAAGCAGCTGCACAAGTGGGAAGAAGCTTCCTTTCATTATCCAGTTAATTTCTGGAAGACACAAGCACTCCAATATCCGCTCTAAATCACTGAAATGTGTCCTTTAACACGCGCCTGCCACGAGCACATCAGAAATTACAGCACTTAGGAAAATAACTCCAGACAAAACCAGTCTGATCTCGGTCCCACTGACTCCACATAAATCACCTCAAACTGGTGCATGGCAATGTGTCTTGAGATTTTACCAGGAGTGCCACAGATGTGACTTGGATTCAGTGCTGCCACCACAACTGTTCAGTCACGATGTTCTCCTGAGGATGAGCATCAGCTGCAGCCCAAGCACAGGGCTCCAACACCTTATTTTTCTTCACTTTGGAGAGAAGCCACATCCCATTTTACAAGGACCAAATGCAACAACCATCCAGAAGGAAAATGTGAAGCACAGGTTTCATTTCAGAACTCCTTTTTCCAAGCAGGATGATAAATTAAGGCAGCCAAACGCATCTTCCATCACAATTAGCAGACTTGAGATGAGCAGCACACCAGGCCTTGGTTTGGAAGGACTCAAGCTGGGCTTTGATGAAGAAAGATCACTCCCTGTTCGGAGCTGAGGAACGACGTGGCACGGGGGTGATACCTGTCCTTCTGACTCCGAGGCAATTGAGCAGTATGGATATGATACCCTTCAAGCTTGATATGTAAAACAGAAGCAACTGACAAATCCTGATCAGACTGTTAGACAGCCCCTTCTCACACACTGTGAGTCAATGATAAAAGCTCCAAGCTCTCTGGCTGCAGGATTGCACTTTTAAAAGGCTTTCCCCCAGAATTTAATTAACATTCCCCATGGCCTCCATAATCCTAAAGACAGTGTCATGCCCTTCCTAACCCACATCATTACAAAAAGCTGCCTCCAGAATCAGCCAGACGCAGTTTAAGTGAAGATGTTCCCCATGCCATTCCCTGCAGGCTGCCAGCAGGAGCTCACAAGGAGCTTGTTCTGTGGTTTTGTTCACATATTCATGGCTAAGGAGCACGTTATCTATGTGGGCAAATTGCTGCATGTGGTAATCTCTAAATAAATGTAAATATTACCAGCTTGGTAATTTATTTTCCTTGACAACATCAGAAGCATTCTGCATTCCCCAATAAGCAAAATTTATCTATGATATTACAATGTACCAATGTTTAGACAAAGATGTATTTTCTGCTTAACATTACATTTTTCTCCTATAGGCAATAGAGATTACAGACCACCTGATCAAATTAAACTACGACAGCATTATACACCACCCAAACATCTTTTGATTTTACTTTCATAAAGCATTTTCAAAGCCCAACCAAACAGATGGTGCTTGGCAAGTTCGCCACACTCAAAAACCAAGGTCGCATTTCTAAACTGTGTTCTCCAAACGCCACTTCAGCTCCTGCTTCACAAAGACTCTGCAATCCACAAATTACACCAGACAAAAATTAAATCGGACTTAAGCATGAAGAAAAAAAGGAGGGAGTACCAGAGCTACCCCTGACTGCAGAGTACAGTATAAATCCTGCTGGTACTTCCATAACTCCAGCGGCGGGCTGACAGTGGAACCTGGCAGAGCAAGTGACAGAACATTATAAGATAAGTAATGCCTTGTATAAATCCAGACTTTCCCAGACTTAGATTCCTTTCTCCTTCAGCTCAAGCAGATTTCCTCCTTTGATGATTTAATACACTGTAACAAAGATATCTATCACAAAGAGTAACTCCTCCCCAGCATGGTTGGGAATTGTGGGCTAGGAATGGTGCTTGAGGAATGCTGTGGTGCCTTAAATTCCCCCCGCCCACAAGGGAAGAGGCTGTTCTGAAATCCCCAAGGGAGAGAGATCCTTTCAGGATGGAGGAGGACATGTGGAATAAATTCTGCCCTGTGATGGTGGAGAGGCCCTGGCACAGGTTGCCCAGAGCAGCTGTGGCTGCCCCTGGATCCCTGGCAGTGTCCAAGGCCAGGCTGGACATTGGGGCTTGGAGCAGCCTGGGATAGTGGAAGGTGTTCCTGCCCATGGCAGGGGTGGAAATGGATAATCCTTCAGGTCCTCTCCAACCCAAACCATTTCCAGATTCTATGATGCTACTGAGCTGAGAAGGTTTTTGACATCATGTACCAACAAGAACACAAAAATCAAGGCGGTCACCATAATTACAGCGTTATTGTAACAGAGAAAGAGGTAATATGTTTCAGGATTTAGTCTTAGTAACTCAGGAGTATCCAGACAGCACAGTCAAACAAAGAACCAGTCAAGCAAAATAAACCATATTTTGCAACGATCCCTTTAGAGCTTTGTTTATATTTCTGGTTATGTTTCATTTGTTAAATAACAAATTATTGTTGGCTACATTTTAACTGACCTTCTTGATGGACCTCAAGCCCAAAATTATATTTTAAAAAATCAGCCCATTTAAGAAGAGTGCATGAATAGAATGAAGAAATGTCCAAACAGTGTGGTGTGTCTGAAGTAAATCACTGGAAGGAAGCATCCCTGCATCTACTCCAACCACTCCCTCTGTAAGCGATACCATCACCTCATATATTATTAAATAATGGCAAGAAAAACACGATAATGATCAGCAGCCAAATGCAAACACAGATTGTAATCTCCAAGATCAGATGTCTGTGGAGATGCATTTATCTGGTGTTCAGTTCCACAGCCTTTCAAAGCCCTGGTGAGAGTCAGACATTTTTACCTGGATTTGGAACACGTGGAAGTGGTTTTATTATTTAGTTCATTGTCCCAAGTGCTGTGCCATGGCTCCCTTCAGCAGCTGCTCCCAAGCCCTGTCGCACCAGCTCACAACCTCTGTCCCTTTACTGTGTGGCTGCAGTTCTGTTCACCTTGGAAAAGTGGAGGAGAAAAAATGGCACCAACTCCCGTTCACCTAAAGCAGGACTCACTGGAACCACTTTTCATGGTACCCTTGGACAACTTATCAACAGAAACAACCCCACCAAGGAGGCGCTCCTCATGTCCAGTCCACATTCCCACTCTTAAACAGCTTCCTGCTCACAAGGATTTATTCATCTGTCTTAAATCAACACTCAAAAAAAAGGAAAATAAAAAGCTGCCTACCAGTCGTGCTTCAAAAAACAACTTCTGGTGCACTTTTTGTTCCTCCTGGTGTGCCAGGGAAAAAAAATCCTTTATAAGCATTAAGTCCAAAAATGTGGATTTCTTTCAGGTTGTTTAAAAATATCCTTGGGTTTTACAGAATTCACATGCAGAAGCTGAGCCCCAGAAACCTCTCACTCTGTGCAAGGAACACTCTTTCAAGGTCATTTTGCTCTTATAAATCAAAGGAAACACAAGTCGGACCATCTAACACCATATATTTGAATTCAGCCAATGAGGGAACCTCTCTGAAGGTCCTAACTGCAAAATTCCTTCTCACAACCATTTCAGAAGGAGAGCTTAAAGGATTTTATCCACCTTTTCCCTTTCTTCTGAAATTACTAAAGCCATTTCTCTCATTTCAAGCAACTATCAGTTTTTAATATCTGCAGTGCTTCCTTCGAAAAGCAACTCAGTCCCAGGGGACCAGATCTCCATTATTTATTTAATTTTTAATTCTTCCAGAGACTGTTTTCATTATTTTCTCCACCTGGACTGAGAAACATCCCTCCAGCATTTCTCCACAAGTTTACTAGAGGGCACTGTAAAGACACCTACAAAAGGAAGAAAATGCATTTCTGTTCCTCTCGGTGAACAATAGTACTTTGACTTTTCCCCAGAAATAGCTCCCAGATGTTGGCTCCTGACAATGCTACAGTTGTTACAGCAGGTGAAGAGGAATTTCCATTTTTTCCTGGAGTAATGGATTTCCTCTCCCAGAGTTCCAGTCTTCTGAGCACTCAGGCACCTAATTTACCTCTTCAGAGAGAGATGTGAAACAGAGTGGCTTTCCAAGGGTTAAGGACAAACAGAAAACCCACATGCAAGGCTCAAAATACACACTGCACACAATGCAAGGAGGTTCCTCATCCTGCCCTACTCCCCCTGTCTGGGCTCCACTCAAAGCACCCTGCTCAGACCCACTGAACTGGTTCCCCAAACCCTCCCAAGGCCAGACGAGACACTGAGCTCCCTATGGAGATGCCCTGCTGGTTTGCAAACCAAGCCCAGATAATCAGGGAGCAGATTCCTTGCTTCAGACAGGGTGGGTTTTTCTGCCAGACTGGTATTTCAGAAATGGTTTAGAATATAAATACAGAAAAAAATCCCCACACATCACAAGAGAATTATTTGCTGAAACCAATTACTTAAATATTTCCCAAGTGTAAACACGCTGCAGCATCCAAGAGCTGTGCATCAAGGGGAAAGCCGTTTTACCACTTCTCACATGCCAACGAGGTTATGGGGCAGCCAACAGAAGTAATTCAGTTTAAGATGCTCTTCAAATGGGCAAGCTTTGCACTCAGTGAATGATCTCCCTCCCCTGGCCACCTCTTCAATTCAGGGCTCCAGGGGGACCACAGAGATGCCAAGGGATGCTCACAAGTGTGAAGGGCAGGGGGAATGCTGTCATCAAGTCAGGGGGGGCTCCAAACACAGCAAAGGCCAGAAATGTCACACAGGAAGAAATATTGGGAGGAAAAGAAAAACAGTTGGCTTCCATAGGAAGCATAAAATGAAAAAAAGGATGAACATGAAAAAAAAAGATGCAAGGAAGAATCTAATGGAAAGTTACTGAACATCATTTCCAGTGTCTTTCTAAAAACGGAGACCTTTGTCACACTTCATGAAAGAGGAAAAAAATTGTTAATATGTTTAATGTCAGATCAAGCAAGGAATATCTGAGAAGACCTGGAAACAGAACAGCAGCATTGGATCAGAGCAAAAGGAATCCCTTTAACTCAGTGTCCTGTGACAGCAGCCGAGAGCAGATGCTGGGGAGCACCCAGGGGCAGAACCAATGGCAGCAAAGCTCCCCCAGAGTCAGCCCCAGCACCTCACCCTCATAGCCCAGGGACACCAGGGTTTGTTCCTCAGCTCAGCAGCTCCTGGAGGAAAAGCACAACCAGTAACCTCAGCAGCACCTCAGAGCTGCCTTAGGGAAGAGAGGGAAGGAGGAACAGGAGAGGGAAAACAAAAACAAGTACAGCATTTGAGTTGGGGATCCCAAATTTAGGGGACTAGTGCAGAAAGATTAGGATAATCAGAAAATTCTGTACACTCAACATAACTAATTGTACAGCCCTTCCCTGCTCTACCAAGCACTGCCCAGTCACACCACCAATCCACCATAAATAAAAATAACCTTAGCGGTGCGTTAATGAGGGTTTTATTGATCTTTCAGGGCAGTAGTGAAAAAACAGGAACAGTAGAAGGGTAGAAACCACGTACATACACACTGGTACAAACATGCTACAATGTTACCAAGAATCTTATTTTAAGAACATACTTACACCAGTTTTCTGTCCCATAAAATTTAATGTTATTTGCAGAGTTCATTAGGTGCTGTTAAGTTTAACCTGGGGATAAATCGGGTGAAATAAAACGAATTTAACTTGTAACACTCCTGTAAAAAGTGAGCTGGCCAACTAGAGAGCCCCAAATTGAGACTTTTTTAGCAGGAAGGGATAGAGTGGGATGGCAGCCACATCACCAGTCACAGGAAATAGGGATGCAGCAGCTGCCCTCAACGACATGGAAAACTGGGGCAGATTTTAGTCACATCAGCACCAAGGTAAATACCCTGGGGAAGCTGAGGAAATAAGAGAGAACCAGCAGTATCTCCAGTTTTCTTAGACTTTCACTGAGCATAAGGGTTTGTGTCTGTGTTTGAGAGGCCCAAACTAAAGGCTGTAGAGTGCGAAGCAAAAGCCCCCAGAGATGCCCACCTTGGTGAGTGACCACAGCACAGCATCAGAATCCTTTAAAAATTACAGCACCCATCAAAAATATCAACCAAACATCTTACCAGCATCATCAGTGAATGAGCCATATAAAAGAAAAAACAAGGCTTACACAACCAGTATGTTACTGCACCAGAGTTCAGGAAGACTTGGCAAATCCAAAACTGGAAAAAAATGTATATAATATTTAAATTTGATATCCAAATCAACTCTAAGATTCAAATGAGTACCATTTTAACTGTGCAAGTTAGAAAAAGAAGCAAAGAAATGACATCCCAGACCTTGCCCACCCGGAAAGCAGTTTAAGCAGGAACTCAAACACATGTTGTGGAGTCAACAGCTCCTTCAAGTTACTCATTCTTTACTCTAAGCAGTGAATAAAACTCTCAATTTGTGCCACCTCCACAACAAACCGTGGTTTGTTTGGCTTTTTTCCTCTCAGCTGAGTGAACTTTGCATGTTGATCCTGAAACATGTAATGCCTTTTACACGCTTTGGCTGCTCCTGTTCACCAATGCCTAGCCTGTTCACAGGCTCTGCCTAGCCCGGCACTCCTTCCCTGAGGGAGTATCTGCAAATCTTCCTTCATCATGAAATGCACAAAAATGTTCGGGAGTAAAACCCAAAATATCCCCAAGTCTTACTTACCGCAACTTAATTATTTCAAGTACAGTGAATGTACACGAAGTAGAACAAATTATTGGATTTTTGTTTATTATTTTCTGTGTAAGAAATCAAGCAGCTACACTTTGGGAAGGCAGCCTATTAATAGCATATTTGTATTCTAAACAGATCTATAAAAAAATCTAATTGCACTAATCCTTTATTGTAACTTTGCAGCCCTGTTATTTTACCCAGCTGACATTTTTCTGTAACAGATTCCTACTAAGCTGTGAGCTCATAAGCCTCGCAAGCCAAGAAAAGCTACAAGAAAAAGAGCCAAATGCCTCCATTTAACTCCTGATTCTCAGTGTCTCCTTGTCCCAAAGGGAAGTGGGTGGTACACACTTATCTCCCCCTCTCTGGCAGGGAAAGGGGAGAGGGGAAGTCCCAGGATATCACTGCCATTCCCACACCATCCCAAAGCACTGGAGTTGCCTGTCTGACTTGGACGGGTAACACAACCCTGGCCTGTAACTGGAGCGTGTGGAACCACCATCCCTGCCCCATTTGATCTCAGTTGAAAGTACAGTAAAATGAAGTGAAAGAACAGTTTTAAAAGCTTTACACAGATTCTTGTCTCTCCTCAAAGCGCATTAATGAAAACACTTCCTGTGGCAGTGTGTGAAGACAAGCAGCACCTTTCATCTCCCCTGTTTACTGCCTTCACCTCCCCGATTCCCAGGCACCACTGGAGCTTTGATTGGCACAGCTTTTGTCAGAATGAAAGAAAAAGCTCAACTGTAGCTTTGCAAATATATTAGCAAAAACATTTGCAAGTATTAGCTTGGCAAATGTTTTATACATGTGAGGGGAAAACCACAGATTTATCTGTTCATTTATATAATACAGATTATTTCAAAGTGGGAAAGTACGTTTCAAAAGAACTTACGTAAGAGTGGAAATACAATTACTGCATGTATTAACTGAATTATCATATAGCTATGGGTATTACTGGATGCACAGTTCTGGATATGCTGCTTCCCTCAGCCTCTGCTCTGGCTAATCCTGGCTGTGCTATGGATTGGCACACACTGACGGCTACCTGGGTGGGTATTTGAAAGGTTCCTCTGCAAGGTTTTGCTCTGCTTAACACGAAGCAGAATTTTTCAGCTGAAATAATAACTTCAAAACAGGCCCCAGACCTGCACTCTGCGCATCACGTCGGAGAACAGCACTCCATTCACACCACTTCATTCCTAAGCTGCTAAACAAATAGACAGACCTGATGAAATATTAATTTGACTAATTATGGCAACAGAACTCCAGAAGGAAGTCACAGCTCCACAGAAACAGAGCAGTACCTGTTGGCAGCAGTGCCAACTGCCCGAGTCGAGTCCCAGACGTGTGGCAGATGGCTCCCGAGGCTTGGGCACACCGTGCTGCTCCCAGCCTTGGCCCAGGCTCTCCCTGGTTGGAAGATGCAAATGCCCACCTGGGTAGGTGGAGCCTAGGAGTGAGCTACTGAACAGGGCTTTTAGGGAAAGACAGCACACAGAGCATCGACCACTCAACAGTTCTTCCAATTCATAGACTGCAGTCAAATCCAAAGTGTTTTCACAGGAGGAACATTTACCTTCATGTAACAAAAAGCTCTTCAACCTGCCTGGACAGCAGATTCAAAGTACCTGGCAACTCACTGCCCCAGTCAAAAAGTTTGGATGATAATACTTCATAAAATAGTATTTGAATGCAATTCTTTGCATTCAAAGAGTCTTCTGGAGCTCATTTAGCCCAGCCAGCTGCCCCAAGCAGGTCTATTTAGATCAGGTTGCTCAGGGATCTGGCCAGCCAAGCTTCAAACTTCCCCAAGGAACAATTTCCCAACAACAGAAGAGAGCAAGAAAGCTGTGTGTGAGCATCCAAAGCAGCAAAGCATGGTCAGAGATACACCCCCAAACTGGCTTTTCATTATTTACCCCCTGACATATCCTAACTGTGAGCTTAGTTAATGCATCTACAAATTAAAAGTCCCAAAACCACAACAATGGCAACATCAGGAAAGATGTGTTTTGAGGAATCCAGCAGTAAAAGCTACACGAAGAGCCTGGTGCATGTCATCATGCTTAGAAACAAGGAGGACACAACAGCCCCCCAGCCACTGTGAAAATCACCTTTCCAGGTGTTCAGAGGGGCGAGGGAACAACAGCTCTGATGCCCACTAAACTGCCCAGGCCACTCACTCCAGGCATGGGTTTGCCATTCCAGTCTGAAAAAAGCAACAGCTCTTGGAGGAGCTGAAGGGCTGCGACGCCTCACCCAACCAGAACACAATCTCTCCACTTGTGGGAGATGGAGCTGGCTGACATTGCAATGATGGGTTTGTTTGTACCACCAACCACGGAACCTGGGCTGTTCTGGCTCCCAGAGCCCAGCACACGAGTCCAGGGACCAGGAGACACATGGAGCCACGGCTGAAGCGTGACTTGGAACCGTTCACTGCCGTAGTGTCCCTCAGCTTCCCCAAGCATCTCTTCACTTGAGCTCCCAATTCCGGCCCAGCTCCAAACTGCACGGGCTGATTCCACTCCTCTGCTGCACATCTAGGGAGAGTTCCTACAGCTTCTGATGTGACAGCTCCACCCAGGGCAGCACAGTCATCACCACCAGCACAGAACAAGGACCTCAGCACCCTTCCACTGCTGTCTTTAGTTCGTTCTCTTTAAACCCAACCTTCCCCATACTGCCAGGGCAACCTTTTTCCTCCACCTGAGGTCCCTGGCAGCATCAATGTAATGTTTTTGGCACATCCTTCCCATTTGCATCATGGTCAGCACCTGCCACGACCAACTTTCTATTTTAAATACTGCTCATCGATAGGACTGCATTTAAATGTAAAGAGTTTACACAGTTGCCGAAGATGTAACGGTGCAGCTTTTCCCAGGTTCTGTCAGAACTCCTGCTGTTATTTGTCCCAGTCCCCAAGCATCATCTTTCAGAGAAAGCCACAAACACTAAGAGCTGCAGGGCAGAGCCTCCACAGAGCCACCACTGACCACCACCAGACACCATCAGAGAGCTAAAAATTCCTTTGGTCTCATTTTCCCAGTCCCTTCCGAGGATTTATGTAAATAGCCTGCACAGCCTTCTCCTGAGAAACTCTCCCAACCTAAACCTACCTAAATCACAGCATAATCAGATAATTAGATTGCGGTCCCTCTAAGTCTTCTATTAGCACTTCCAAGCTATGTTTAAGGGGATAAAAAAAGCTTTATTTCAAGTAATTCACAGCACAGGATGACTATCACAAAGGGGAAGCTCTATTTTCTAGCAGAGTAATTTACACTTTCTAAACAAAAAATTTCCAAGAGAAAAATTGTCATATAATATGTGGTGGAGTTTTTCATTTGCCTTAGGAACTACAAGTAGAAAACAGAGCTACTGAACCAGCTCCTTTCAGCTGTAAGAAGGGTGGAAAGCAGCTTTCCAGGAGGACCAAGCGCTCGTGTCACCATCAGCCATGAAAAAGTCCCAGACAAGAGCATGTACAATCATTGTATCAGCTCCATAACAGGAACATCCATGCTACAGATGGGATTATGAGAGGAGGGAGGAAATCCAAGGTCAGAAACTGGTCACAAGCAGCAGAATTTATGAGGCAATGCACTTGAGCAGCATATTCTGCAAATACAAACAAAACCTGAGCACGTCCACTTTTTTTTTAATTCAAAAAGGTGTTAGGTTGGTGTAAAACATTCGGGTTTTTGGATTTTCTGGCTTTGTCTCGATACCAGGCACTCGTGAGGTCCTCCTTGCCTTGCTGCACTATTACCTTGCTTGCACATCAGAGGGAATATATATCACAGAATATTAGGGAAAGTAAGATGCTTTGCCTTTATTTCATTAGGGTTTCTCCGCAGCACTGATTTCTTACAGCCAATATTAAAATGTAATTACTTTGTCTCCCAAAGTTTTCAAATACATGACTTGCATATATAGAAGTTGCTTTTATCTTTGTAAACATGAAGTAAGAGAGGAAGGGTAAAATTACTCACACTTTTCTGCTTAGCAGTTTCAGTTCTAGCAGTACCTCCTCCCCAGCCACAGCAATGCATGCAGGGCTTCATCCCTCTTTCGGCTGAGGATGAGGGGACTGTGAAATATTTGTCACAGGAGTTTGTGCCAATAATAAAAATTAAGGAACCACAACCAGGGCAGGCAGATGGGCCAGAGCTCAGCCAGGCATGGGCTGAAGTGTGTCAGGAATCTTATGAAATGAGACATTACATAACAATATCAAATCTGGGCACCCAGATTTAGGTCACCTGCATCCCCCCAGCTGCACATGATGCAGACAGCCCCAAACCAAGCATTTAAACATCTTACACTGAATTATATACTGACTTATTTTTATATGTTTATACAGAAAAGCATGCACATCAGCACAGCTGTGCAAAGGGATGTACCTGCTGATTTCTAAAGCAAAAATTAAGCAAGACCTATAAATAGGGCAGCTGATAAACCCATAGGTTGATAAAGCTCAAGATCATTTGAGACTCAACCAATAATGGCATTAGATCCACCTCAGCATCCAAATTAATTTTGCTGCTCCAGCAGTCCAAGTGCTTCTCATGAGCCTGTTCAGGGAGGTGGGAGCTGAGCTGGCCAAGAGCTTCTCAGCACAAAGCCCCACTTCTGGTATGTTTGCAGTCCCTGGAGGTCATCTCCCCCCTTAACTGTTAACAGATAAAAAGGTAACTCTGGATACCAGTGCCACCTCTTTAAAATGGTAATCTGGGTGAGCTATTTTTACCAGAGGACATTTAATTCACGATCTGAGAACAGCAATTAACTAGAGATACTGAAAATCTGGGGCTACGCTGCAGGACCACTCAACAGAAAAAACACAGAATACAGAAGGACACTGTAATGAGGACTCAGTCTGGAACACGTGAATGACAAAAGATCCCACAGTCACAAGGCACAGCGAGCTGTCCCAAGTTCTTTGTGCACCAAACCCAACTGTCTGAAGGGCTGGTGACTGCAAACCACCCCACCAAACCAAAGCTCAGCAGCTGTCACGCTCACATCCAAGCAGCAAATTGAGAACACTGCAAGAGCAGTTCATTAACTTTGCAGAACTTGCTTTTAGTTCATAAGGGAAAAAATCATGGTCAAAACTTAGTATTAGACTAAGGTGTCTTTGATATCTCATTGATTAAATTAAATATCATTAATTTTGCATGCAACTCATAGATCATTCTCTAAATGCTATGCCAAAAATCTAATTGAGTCTTCATTAAGTGATCAGATGGGAAATGGGAACTCTTCCCCCACTACAGAATTCAAGGTTAAAACTGCAGCTCAGCAAGGACTATAAAGAACTGCCTCAGACCCTCACTTTCAGTCACCACACAAAACCCCCTCTATTTCATTCTCTCCAAATTTCCCCTATTAGCCAGCTCCTCCTCCCAGCTTACACCGGTAACCTTGAAAAGAGGAGAGGTGGAGCTACCAAACAAAGACAAAGGGCTTAAAAAAGGGAGATTATTTCAAGCTACAATTAGAGTACCCTACCAGACTACACTATTTTGAAGCTTAAATTTAAATTAAATTCAAGCTGCATTTTTAGCCACATGCTTGTCATTACCTTTTGGTGATCCCAGTGTTCAGGAAAGAACATTTTCTAGGCTTACCTCCACCACTGAGTGCCACGGCTGGATTTGGCCACTCTTGTGTTACTTGTAGGCGGTGGTGGGACAAATCTGTTCTCTGGCATTGCACAATTAACAATGAGACTTTAAAAAGTGATCATTTAATACACAAAGACATTCCTGGAATAAAACAGCAAAGCAGAAGAGGCAATAGGGCTTATCTCTGCAAGGAAGAAGTGCTACTACTCCCAAAGTCTGGACGATAATGTTAGGTCATGACTGCAACCTCCAGGATGGAAAAAGCCCTTGGCTAATGCCAGGCAGCCAAGCAAGACTGCCCGGGGATACGAGAGGCCAGGCAGGAATCCAGGCAGGCTCCTGGCTGGCAGGGAGATGTGGCCACTGCCTGCCGAGAGACCCAAAGGGAAAGGACTGAGGCCAGCCAACAAGAGCAACAGGGAACAGTACTCTGGATTTGGGAAAGGCTTTGGAAAACTCCTCTGGCACTTGAGGTGAATGGGAGCACCACTCTAGGACAGGAATGTCTCCCACGTGGCCATTCCTGGAGGTTGGGGGCAGGCCTTTTTGACTTCATTAGTTCAAGAAACAGACACCTGCCCTTTGTCTTCACAGCTACCTTGGTTCAATCTTCTGAAGTATAACCTTGGAGTTCTGCGCCCATTCCAAACTCTGCTCCCTTTGGTGTCACACTGCAGGAGAAGGAACACCCACACAACCTAAGTCATTAACGTTTCCCTCTTCACTCCAAAGCTGTACCTTCGGATTCAGCATTCAGCATCCTGCCCTGCAATTTCACATCAAGCTTCTTATTAGATCATTTTTTCAGCATAAAGGGTACAGCCACAAATACTGTATTTTTCCATGAGAAGTATTTTGTACAGGTGGTATTTTGAGTCTCCCCCAATCATTGATCCATTATTGAGCCAAGCTGAAAACACACTATCAATTTTCACTGAACTATTGATCACGCGAGGTCAAGCCTAGCAAGATATATGGAGCACTAGGAATCCACAAGCAAGCAGCTGGAATGAGCCACGGTATTTCCGATGCCATACAAGGAAAGGAACTTAGAAAATAATATTTAAACAGCTTGCTGGAGTGCAGGCTACTTGTAGGAGAACGTCAGCAGACTGGGTACTGATTACAGTGAAAGAATGTGATCCCCACTTGCAGGAACCAAGGTGATTTTTGAAGCCTGCTTCCTGAGCAGCAGGCAGCCTGTCCCAGCTCCCCAGCCTGAAAATGAAAATAAACTCGGGTTATCTCAGTTAAGGGGAGGTACGGGTGGCAGGGAGTCAGGGGAGTTTAAATGTATTGGATAAGTGTGAAATCCCCACATTTGCTTTGGCAGCAAGGCATTGTCATTTGCTGTGGCAAAAGAGGAAAAAAGAACCATTTTGCACACCCGTTCCTTCCCAGGACCGGCACTGCCAGAAGTTACAGGGAAGCCTTAAGAGACACCAGTGTGATCTCTAACTGACCTGGACACAGCACTGGCTCCAAGCTGAGCTGGGCACTATTTCAATTACCCACTCGCTCTCTCAAAAAGCTGCTTTTCCACTTGCCTTTCTCATTCCCTGCAGCCTCGTTTGCGAGAGGAAAACAAAACCCAGAATAACTTCCCCTTGTCAAAATCTTGCAAGCGAGAACTTGGGCTATTGGCTCCCTCTGAGCTGCTGGGATCTGCCTGGTGTTCTTTAGAAGAGCCCATGAGGAGATTTGTATAGGAAATCAATGCCGAGGAGCTGCAGGTAGCCCCGGCCTCCTTTTGTGCTGCCAGCACACGGGCCTGGCCGAAGCAAGGCGGTCCCATCCGCCGGTGCCCCAAACAATGACATCACTGGGCTCCACGCGGCATTTGGGCAAGGTGAAAGCCTTGCCATTCCTTTTAACCATTATTGCAGGAACTACAGCTAAAATGTGAGCCTTGTCCTGCCGCCAGTGGGGAAATGAAAAGCAAGACGGGCAGAAGAATGGTCTCTCAGTCATGCCACTCCAGCAATAACGTTTCTTCCAACGAAGCTTTCAGCAGTCAGAAATGGGAAAGATTATAGACACAGAGCCTGCAGTTCCATTCAAAAAGATCTTTGTTAGCAGCAGCAATGAAAAGAGGGGAAAAAAGCCCACAAAATTCCTCCACTTAAAGCACAATCTCAAAACATATGCTTAAAATCCTGGAAATCTTTGGGAGATTCAGAGTGTTCAACAGCTGCAGCTGAGCTTACAATGAACATTGCAAATAAATGCTAATGAGATGCTTATAGATCCTGAACAAATTGATTTACTGAGATCTTGTCAAGTGTCTCCTATCAAGGGTTTGTCAGAGTAAACAACCAAATCCTTATAAACAGAAGTGACTCATTCATTACAACTGGAAGAAGAAAGGCATAATAACTGAGGCTATAGTCGAGGAAGATGATAAAACAAACCACACACACACACACACATTATTTACCAAAAAATAATAAAAATTATGTTTTTGAAAACACTGTTAGAAAACATGTACAGTGTAGCTCACCAGACACCTACAGATCAGCTTGCAATGCTGTGAGTGCATTAAAAACCACAAGAGTTATCAGCACAAGAAGAAACCATAATAAAACACACCTGAATAAAGCTTTAGGATAAATCCACGTAAAGCAGATGCATAATGAGTTCACACTCATGCTGAATTGTTTTATTGCACATTGTTATAGGACAACCTGTGTGTGTAACCAGCTCCTTGGAAATCAAATCGGGAGCAAATCCATTCTCTTACAAAAAAACCCTTACTGTTCAAAAGGTTACATAGGACTATGAACAATAAATTATGCAGGAGAAGCAAGGTAAAGCTTCAGAAGCTCTATATCAGAATAAGAAAAAAATGTTTCTAGTTCAATTAGGCTGAGATGATTCCATACTATTATAACTGCCTAGCATAGAGAGATCTAGGATTCCTTTTTGGCCAGTCATCTATAAAATATGAACATTTAATGATTTCATAATGGCAGGCAGGGAAGGTGGTAACATGTATCCCCTAACTGAGCACAGCCAGGGAGTTTCTCTTACAGAACATTAGTAGCAAAAAGCAAAATTCTCCAATTCGGGACAAATAGCAAGGGCCATTTTATTAACACTAATGGTCTTTGGGGAGGTTGCCCAAAAAAACTCTTTAGTAGGAAAAGCAACAAAATGCAAGAAAAATGAATCCCTTCATCTTTTCAGTCTCCACAGCTCCACTTAGTGAAATCCTGGCAGCTTTTAAGGGAAATCCAATCCCCCAGTCTCCAGCTCTTGCTCAAGCTGGAGCAGCCCCAGCCCCACATCCATGGCTGTGTCTGGAAGGTGATTTCCAGAAGATCCTTGTGAAAGGCTGATGTGCTCTCCTGCTACTACACACCCTGCTGTGCCTGCAGCTCCTCACAGCATCCCTTTACCACAGGACACGCAGGGCTGGCGGGAGTTTCTCCCTGCAGCTGTAACACAGATCTCCACCACCACCATCTCTTTCTGTATCTGCATAAAGCAGAACAACAGCAGTTGACATTCTGAGAGCAAATTCCCTTAGAAATAAACAAATCCAACTCCTCTGAGGTTTGAGATCTTCCACTGGGAACAGGAGAGCATACCCAAAATAAAGCACAAGTCTGCATACTTCCTATGCTCCTCCTTTTAACCAATGCAAAGCAATTTCAACACGTCTCGCAGCAACATTAGGAGAAAAACTCTGGGTTTTCCTCAAAGAGGCCCAAAGCTCCCAAGTGAGTGACAAACGCAGCTCTAGCAACTGCAAGGAGGAAAAGGAAATCTACCCTAGCAATTCTCTTGTGGGGAAAAATAGCAAGTTCCCACTGGTGTGTCTGCAAGAGGATTCTTGCCAGGGAAGGTCCTGTTCCTGCTCCATGACATTCCTGCAGAAATGCACCACTGGCACTGTCTGCTGCAGCCCTCTCCTGTATGGTGGTGTGTGAGTCCAGCCTGCTCCGGGTCAGGAACAGCCTGGCCTCCTACAGAGACAGAGCCATGGGAAAGAGGGAATTCTTTTCAGACCTGAGCCATTCAGGGGGTAGGCACAGGGATGCCACATTCATCCGGAAGTTCTCTCTTCCTTGCAGCACTTCACAAGGCACAAGTACAAGACAACAACACAGCACAACGGGCTGTGCCCTCTGTGAGGAATGCTCATCATTTTGGAAACTGCTCGGGGGGGATGGGGGGGAAGGGCTCTGCAAACTGCCTCCCTCACCCCGGCTGTGGGGCTTAAGAACACAGCAACTCCCTGTTACAGACACAGGGCCACCTGCAATTTCCGTACATTGAGCCTTCACCAGATTGGTGGTGGTTTATTATTTTTAGGAGGCTTATAAGCTGAAACACATACAGGAATGGGGGTTATAGATAGGAGTTTCCCAAGACACTCCAGTCGACAAATCCAACTCTCTTCAGGCAGTGGCTCTCATCTCTTGCCAGGCAGGTCTCCCAGAAGCAATCCTACTTTTGAGAAAGGCAGATTGAGAGAACAAGGAGAGACACGACAGTGTCAAAACTAGACAAAGTCATTAAATACTTGACCGAAGTCCTGTCTCTCTCAACCTGAAGGCAGTAGTCAAAATTAAAACCAGACTTAGTCAGAATTTTGTAAAATGTCAGAGGAAGCCCCAGACCACATGTTCTAACAAACATGGTGTGCTCCGGATGAAAACTGACAGAGTCCAGAGCAGTACTGCAGCTCCACAAAGGAAACAAAATCAGGTCCACAACATGAAAGAGAATGGATTTGGACTGCAAAGGTGCTGAGGGCAAAGTCTGGTGTATGAAATCAAGGTAAACACAAAAGCAGTTCAGCTTAGAAACAATTTTTCCCCTCCCCTACTCTTCGTGGCTGAGTCACTCAGGATGTTCCAGGGCCAGGAAGACAGGATGGAAGCTCAGATACATCCCAATTACTGCTGCGAAAGGCCACTGCTTTAAACGCTTTAAAATAATCAATCCCCCCCTTCCAATGCCAGACAACAATCTGCTTTCCCCGAGGTGTGAGCGGAAAGAGAAGAGGCTGCAAAGAGGCAGCACTTGCACTCCTTGTTGACAGTCACCTTCCTGCAGATACCAACCTAGAATATCCATGTTTGCTTTATCAGACTTTCCCCTTCACCTGCTTTATCTGGTGGATTTATCTGTCCCTCTTTCATCAGGTTCATTCCAAACCAAACAATTTGTTTTGTTGTTTTTTTTTATTTAAAAATAATTTTTAAAAACTCTGGGAAAGAAACAGAATAAAACAGTTATTAACTGAAGTAAGAAGACACTCTTGAAAAAAAGATAAAGCTTAGAGTATTTTCCATTTGAAATTACATTTATAATGATATCTAGCAAGTTTAACAGGTTTATATAATTCAAATAGTATTTTTAAAAATGGGGTTGAGCTGTGCAATTTCAAAAAATGAAAGAACATAGCAGATTAGAAGATATCAGCAGTGAGCTTTCCATGGCAGGAGCTTCAATAATGGTGTTTTGGATACTTTGCTTCCATCCTCCACAGAACAGTGATGGGATTTTAACTGTATACAGAAGGGAACTGCCAGATGTGGATTAACAACACCACGACACACTCAAAGGCGAGTGATTTCTCAACTCCTGGATGCAAACTGAAGGCTACTACAAGCTGCTCGTTTTCCCAGGATGCCAGTTTGCCTTTAAAGGACTCTCACTGAAAAAGCTGAAGCTATTATTTAACCAATTTTAACAAAAATTAAAATCAATCCAACAAGTGTTCTTAGACAAGCCATCTGCAAAGATGGGCATCACCAATAATCTTCCACATCCAGGAAATAGATATTCTTGAAGCTTGAGAATTTTGTAAAATAAAGTGGCTTTGTAATGCTGCTGCTGACAAGTTATTAATCTGGTGTCAGCTAGAAAGACATTGCTGCAGGTCACATATTTCCAGCTCTTTCCAAGGCTAGGCCTGCCTTTCCCAGGAGCAAACCTCCTCTCCAAACTCAGCTAAACATGTCCCTCAAAGATGTGCTTGCATGAGGGTCCCCCAAAGTAACTCCAAGCTCTTCTTGTCTAGAGTCCCTCTAGTTTGTCCCCTGAGTGGGGTAAATTCCTTCCCACCCCACTCTGGGAGTGTTTGCTGTGGAACACTCTTAGTCTCACAAGTCTGTTCCTACAGTCGCTCCAGCTTCCTCTCACTCATTTCAGACTTGCATGTTCTTTTGTCCCTGCAGGAAAAGAATCCACCAAGCCTAAGAGCAAGCTTTTCAAGAGCAGAATTCCACAGCAACATGCAGCAGGAACGGTTGGAAGTTCGTGGGGTTTTCATTTTAATTTGCATCTTCAGGGGAAATTTAAATAAAAGCAGCAGACGCTGTATCTGAGGCTGCACCAGCCAACACAAAACAGACAGATGTTTACACAAAAACAACGGCATTTTTCTAAACATAAAAAGGAAAGATCTGGGGGCTTAGTCTCTGCTAAACTCTCCTGTACAACTTCAATGCCATTCCCAAGGCCTACTCTTTCCTCATTTAACTCTTCTGCAGGGATGTGATGCGTTCGCACCATGAAATTGCACCGTGTTTAACACAGCCCAGGCCTTAGCTGCAAATCTATCCCACACTTCAGAATAAGAACATCGGTTTTCCTGACAGAGAGACCACTCCATCAGGGAAGTGGTGCTCCTTCAGTGACGTCACACAGTGGGTAATTCTGCCAGAATGCAGAATTGACTCACATTTTCTCTCCTGTAGGAGGGCACACACTGAGCTACCCTGATTTACAGCTGGGTGTTCACAAGTGGTGCTGCACCTCCCATCACTCCGAGCTCTGTGAAGTGTCTGTGCACGTAGCTGAACAGAACTACTCCCAGAAAACAAGTTTCTTTTCATCCTGGTCCTAATGTCCATCTCCGTGCCACACATTAGCACAACTGCCACGCCTGCCTCCCTCCCAGGAAAAACGTGACAGGCGCTTCAGCCGAAGGCAATGTGGCATCTGCTGGTGTCAGAGATGATCCCTGGCTGATGCCAGCCCTCCCACCAGCTTCAGCTGTAACCTTAGAGCCCCTCGATACCAATTTCTCATTCCTAAGAGATGGGAGCTCTCTGATGCATTTGGCAGTGAGAGACTCTAAACACCTCGAAAAGGGCACAAAATAACAGCTTTGTGATTAAGACAAACACAGGTTTCAAAAGATTTAATGAAAGCCGTGGCCAGCCTTTCACACCTCTCCTCTTACATTAACTTGGAGAACACAGACATCAATCTGCTAGTGCTCAAGAAACCTCAAATCTTGAGCAAACATAAAACCATAGAATTGTTTAGGTTGTACAAGACAGGTCAGACTGAGCCTAACCCAGCACTAAACCATGTCCCCACAGTGCTGCCAGTACAAATGGAAACGTGTGTGCCATAAGCCCCCTCTACAGCCACCCCAAAAATTAAGCATGAAATACGAATTCTGCCCTGATATGGGTAAAAAATTATTAGAAACCTGAATTCAGATTCAACTCCTTCAACAGAGGCTAAACTTACAAACTGAGAAGTCAACACAACAAATGCCTACAAAAGTGAGTGATGCAGAAAGCCCCTCCAGCAAGCCTAATTTTTAGGTTGAGGAATTTGAATGCAACTCAAAAGCAGTAGTCTTTTGCACAGAATGATGCCATAAAACATTTGAATGTATTTCAATTCCTTGTCCATACACCAGAATTAAGAAGTCCTGGTTTTAACACACATAACTGACCTCTTGACTGGATGACCAACAAGTGCGGAAAGCTCCCTGGTCACTGAGACTGGAAAGATTCTCAGGGATGTATTTACCACCACAGAACACCCTGCATCCTAAAAAGGCACTGGTTTGGACTTTTTGGAAACAATCACACATAAATCCTCTAACTGCTGGTTAACAGGTACTGAATGCAAACAGACTGTAAAGTTGGGAGCATATTAACAGCTCCCAGTTCTAGTCAGGAAGAGGAGGGAGTGCCACTCCTGTTTTCTGAGTGATCCAGCACAGCAGTGCACACAGAAAGGAGAAAGCATTCACTGCAGCAGAGAACCTGGACACCAGAATACAACAGCTCCACATTTGCAAAACACACGACTCCAGAATGGAGAGGTGTAGAAGCAGTATCACAAAAGGATGCAGGGAAATGCATGAAAATCAGCTGGAAGCCTAATTTTTGTTTAAGCAGGATGCATTTCCTAGAGTTGTCTCCACTTTGATTAAGAAAATACACATAACACCACACTGGGTGAGACCCACAGTTCAGTTCCAGCAATACAACAGCAGCTTTTTTCTATTATTACTTTGTAAGTGAAAACACCAGAGCCTGACCATTGTCTGCAACTCGTTCCCCTTGCACTCTCCCCACTACCTACAGCCGACACACAGAAATTGCTGGGGGTAAACCACTGCCGACTTTTGCTGCCATTCCTCACAAACCCCAACTGCTCCATCCATCTGCTCTAGGCCTCCCATGGCAACAAGTTCCAGAAGCTCCATCCCCATTGTGGGATGTGGTTCTCTGTAACTCCTCCTTAACAGCTACTGGTTTCACCAAGTGATTCATCCCACTCCAGGGTCTACCTCAGGCTCTTCTCCAGCCTCAGCCCGACAAGAGAAGGCAATCATTTAAAAGCTACAGTGAACTGCATGTTGTGCCCAAGGCAAAACACCTCTAGACAAAGTAACAGGACAAATGCTGTCAAATCAAAGCAGCCCTTTTAGGGCCATAACAGCAATTAAACATTGACTCTCTCTTTTCTTTTGTATAATTCAGTGCAAACTACAGCAACAATTCTGCTAACACTGAAAAATAACAGTGGTTGTGAGATGACTGAGCTGTTGCAAAGCACTCCTTTAGTACCCAGGCAGGAAACACTAATCCTTGTCACTTCTTCCCATAAGCAAGGCCAACAGCGCTGCTCATTTGCTGGCCTTGCAAACGGGAAGATGCTTTCAAACATCTTTACATCTTCTGAAATTTATGTCATTTCAAAGACATAAATTCCCCATCTACATCCACAGTGTGTTCTTCCTGGCGTTTCAGTGCCTGAAATAAAGTGCTTGTGAGAAGAAAATTGGACATTTTCATGAACATTTAAATCTGTGATCTAAAGAAAAGTGATTATTTCCCACAAGTCCACAAGCACGGTCTGAGACTTAAAGAAAAGAACCAAAGACAAGTGAAGAGTGAAAGTATTACAGAATTATTATATAGATACATATGTTATATGCATATCTACATCTTTGCCTCTTGGATAATTGATGAAACGAGATCAAGAACATAATTTCACACTTTCTTCAAATTACAAAGAAAACACATTCCCGAAAAATAACATGACAAATGTGATAGAAGCAATCAACACCACAGGCCTGGGGGATTTGGAGAGGTTGAGGTGTGTGGCTTGTGGGTTTTGTTTTGTTCTATAACACAACCAACACCTTAGGACTTCGGAATTACCTAGTTTGAAGCTATTGCTTCATAAAATATTAAAGTATCACAAATTATCTTATAAACAGTACACAACTTTACTTTATATAAGTGACTGTCCAAAAACCAGCCCTCCTTTAAGTACACCCCATGAAACCTTTTAAATAGGACCTACCAACAGTATTTAACCTTACAGTAGGAGGTTTTATGTAACTTTTAAAACCACAGTTCCAAAATGCTGAGTGATTCACCCAAAATGAAAACGGAGTAACTTAGTATGCAACAATTTCACTCAACTTCAGCCATGGGAGAGAATTTTGAAGTGAAGCTGCAATAATTCCTAAACACAGAAAATGAACAGCATATGAATAATTTATTGATGGCTTTTGCTCCATGTCAGCAGCTTTGCTAGAGGAAGTGATCTTTATTAAGTCCCCCAGGACACCAAGAAGTTAAAGACAGGCAGAGAGACCACGGGATACCATTCTGTGAGACAGCAATGCCACTCCAGGGGTCTGGGTGGTGTGGGTGGCTTGCAAACACCAGAGTTCCACAGCGCCCAAATGCATGGGGCTGGGAGAGGAGTCACCATTCCCTCCACTGATAAGCAGGAACTGAACTGGATCTTTCATGCATAACAGGTCTTACAAGGGGGAAGAAAAAGACAACCAGGGATGAAGACTGAGAATTGAGAGCCCATGGTCAAGAACCGCATCAGAGCTCCTCAGCAGGACTGTGAAGCAGCACATACCCACAACTGTAACCAGGCAGCAGCAGCTCCTATACCCATTCCCCTCCTCTTTACACCTCCTGCCACAACCTTATCTTTTCTTTTCCCCCATCACCTCTTCAGCCCAGAGCAATTTCTCCCCACAGCACTCCCTGTCCAACCAGCAGCATCTCCTCAGCACCACAGCTCCCACACCAGGTAAGTTATTTGCCCCCTAAGGATCTAATAACCTACTCAGGCACCTGCAAACAGCTCACTTCCCTCAGGCATCCACCAGTTCCACAATGCAAATCTAATTTACAAAGAACCTAAACAATGGAAATATCACTAAGACAAAATCAGTTTCCCCTAGTTTGCCCAAATCCCTTTGTAAGATCTAATAAAGAATATACAGTATGCTTTCTTGACAGCCTCTACAAAAAGCCTTTTTTTCCCAGATGTGGACTAGATGTTAAGAAATACTTTACATGAAACAAGGGAACTCTCTGAAATTCATATATAAACAGAAATATCCTGCTGTTAATCTAAACCCACAAGTGACAGCTCTGTAGTAGCTCTTACAAAGGTAACTGAAATGACTGACCAGTTTATTGTGTCTCCTTTACTGGGAGTGTTTATTCAAAATGAAGGGTACATTAGCAGCAAATCTACAAGATGGGGGGAGGAAGCAAATTAAAAAGTCAGCAAGAGGTTAACTGATTCAGTGATGCAAATTAAGTGTTTTAAAGCTACTGGGACTCTGGAAGATAGCAAAGCTCAACAGAAAAAAACCCAAGGCAATGCAACCTTCCAAACATAATTAACCATTTCTCTGGAATGACAAGACTCAAAACATCACATTACCTTAACTTTGACTGCTGATGCCGTAAAACTTGAGTGCTACTGCAACAATTACCAATAACCAATAGTTAACCCTGTTTCTGTAGCAGATTCTCTGAACTTCATCCCCCCTTAAGCACAGCAGCCGTGGCTGCCCTGGATGGCTCTGGAGTGAACACGAAGGTTGTTCTCTGCCAGAGAAGCTGAGCTTTGCTATGGACACACCACTCCAGCTCAGGCTGAGCCTACCCCAGACTTATACCCAACACTACATCAAGCCATGCTTCTGGCTTCAAAAATATGGTACTCACATATAGAAAGACTCAATTTTCATTTTTTCCCTACTCACAGCAGGCTACAGGGTAAATTAATGCTTCAGCCTGCAGTGAGTTTGGATTAGGCCAGTCTTGTCAATAATTAATACAGCTCTGTAGAGCAAAAGCACAGCAACAAGCTAGATTAACCAAAATCCCTTCTGCTGTGACACCAGCTTTTACCCCTGCTGAATGTGCACACAGAGGACTTAAAAAAGGACAAGATTATTTACGACCTTAACGTAAGAATTCTGAATGTCAGGATTGGGTTTTTCCTCCTTTCCTTTAAAGAAATGCCTTATAAAATAACCATTTTTATTGCAACAACTCAATGAATTGAAATAGTATCAACTATCTTTTTAAACTGGTTTCTTTCTAACTTATCTAAGGTCTTAATCACAAGTTCTTTTCAAGCCTAGGATTTCAGAATCCTAATGCACCCAATGGGAAGCAACGAACAAAGGCAGCAGCCTGCTATTCCATGGGCTTGGGCATTGTGATCTGTTGTCCTCGGAAATGAGGTATACAGCCCCTCCCTACACCCTCCACACAGGGATTATTCCTGCCACTGAGGCAGTGACCAGTTACAGAATATCCATCAGATGGAGTTGCCACTCCTTGGAGATGGTTATGGACAGCCACAGACAGCATCTGGATGCTCACCTCATCCCCTCTCTGTATGTTTATATTGCTGTTACTGCACAACGACTGAAGTTATTAAATCTGCAAAAGGCTTCAAAGTGAAACAATTCGTTTGCAAATTAGCAGATCATTAAAAAATTGTTTTAACAACTCTAAGCATCAAACAATGAAATAAAATGCAGACATGCAATCAGCTGGAGCCTAGATTAATTCTTTCGTAAAGCCATTTTTCTTAAATCAACCCCCTCTCCTAGATAATCCTGGATTTCAGCTGTTTTGTTCAACGTGCATCTTAACGAGGCCACTGCTGCTGAAGAACATGACCCGATTTCTTCCGAGGTCAATGGTTATCAGTAGAACTGGAACAATACAAATTTCCACCCTGAGACACAAGAAAAGCACTGAAACTGCAGTACTTTTTCTGAGTTTTCACATCTGACACCTCATTTTGACAGGAAGTTCTTCAGCTGATAAAGCTCTCAATTTTTGCATGGCCAAATCCAACTGTCTGACATCACTGTCCACCTATTGATTTTGGGGAAGACGCTTGCAGCCTCGAGGAATGTGAGATGCTGCAGCCCAGCCATGAACTATGCTCCTACAAAGCATAAAGGTTCTTTTTTCAGTCTTCAAAGCAGGTGCTCAGACTGTTTTTATTCTCCCAGATAATAGCAGACTTCTTGTGGAGAGCAAGACAAATTTAGATAAAGAGTTCTGGTACTTAGGGCCGGGCAGCAAAGTATTAACTTAATCACTGAGCTCCCGCTGAAATAAACACATTTCCATTGTGCTCCTAGAGCCGTGAAGTGACAGAGCCCAGAGCTCTGGCTGTCCTTCCAGACATGTTTTCCACCCCTTCACTCAGCCACAACTCCAGCTCCACTCTAGGGTTGGCTTCCCCCTTGCAGCACCTGCAAGAGCAAGGTGCAAGCTCGGACCTCTCCGTGCATCACACACCTGGCAAGAATAAAGACTGAACCAATTCTTCACAGTCAACCTCAGGTGAAGTGAACTTGACACCAGGAGGATGGGGAATTGTTTAAGATGGTCAAAGGCAAATAATTTATGTTCCCTGTGGTGATTAAGAATAGTATATAAGGATAGACACAATTCATGTGATCCAAAGGCAAGCCACTATTTCATGGAGAACTTCAGGACAGACTGTTTAAAAACATGCATCACTTCAGGACATTTACTCAGTGAATTATGTCATAAATAAACAGTTTAAAGTAACTGAATCCATCTGCCTTTGGTACGGCTCAGAGGAGCTACAGCAGTTGCTTGAGGTTCTACAAAACCACCTTTCCAGGGAAAAGAGCTCCCTGCCCACCTGATACTGTCCCTGAAGTGCTGCTCTTTGAGAAGGACATCCCTTGCATCACTCTCACATGGAGACAAAAAAGGATGAGGTCCTAACGAGAATCCCCAATCCTTTCAAACACAAACATGAAGAGGAAGTTCCAAAGGGGCACAAAGCTTGGGGGAAAACAGCAGACTGAACTCTTACACAGAGACAGGTGGAAATTTGAAGGTATTGGGTAAAAGCTTTGGAAACCAACTAAAGCTTACCTCATCCTGATGGAAAACTTTCATAATCAGCAGTCCCAACCTGGCAGTGTTGGAAAGCCATGGCAAACTTCAGCCCAGTGGTAATTTAAAATAAATCCTACACAGAAGGGAGTCCTACCCACATACCATTGGAGACTTTGTTTAAATGCAACTAGAGCCTGCATTTAAAATTTTCCTCTGGGCTGAAATTTGGCTTTGCACTCAGAAGCCTTACCCCTGCCCCAAACTACATTTAGTCAATATTTACAAGACTTACAGTTGAATAAATCAAAATCTTCTTCTTTGTGCTTACACCTATTGAGGCTTTACCAGCAAATTCTGCTCCAGCATTGGTTCATGCAGGCTTTAAGTTTGTTGCAAAAAAAAAAAAAAAAATTCAATACATAACCACAAGGGCCACATCAAAGTAATTTAGCATAACCAGAAAGCACGCTAAGTCAAATTAAAGCCCAGTGCTTTCATTAGGCATGGGGAAGTCTATTTATGCTCAGGCATTCTCTACTTCAGAATTACCAAAAATAGTCCTGACAAAGTTTGCTGCCCGTTTCCTCAGTGCTGGACCAGCGCTGGCAGTGCTGGCTGTAACACAGCCAGGCTCCAAGTCACCCAAGGACACCAGAGCCAGCACGACCTGACAGTCCAGGGAAATACAGCATTCCCATGGGGCACATCCCAGGGAGTCTCTGCTGGGACTCAGCAGCTTCCCCAGGGCCTGAGTGATGCCCTGGCCAGCACTCAGCAGGCTCTTTCAGCCTCCTGGATGGGTTCCTCTGCACACAGGATTTGTTTTTCCATCCCAAATCCACAGACATGTGTCAGGCTGGATTCTACAAGGCTCAGCGCATCACGAGTGCAATTCCAAGAGACAGCAGCTCCCCAGATCCTGGGTAATCCAAAGGCAACTGTGGATTGAAGCACAGCAAGAGCACTCTCCCATTGTCACTGTGCTTGCAGCTCTCAGGTGGGCTTAGGAGAGCCGCCTCCTGCTGCCCCAGCACCCTCCCCCCCTCCTCCTCTTCCAGCAGGTTTCACACCTGCATTTGTTAACACCAGAAGCTGCAGCCCCACACAGAACGTGGGTGAACAATCTTTTGTAATAATTTTATGAGCAAAGTGCCAGGAAACTGAGCAGAAAATACTTGGCATGTTACAATCGTGAGTCCTTATCTCCCAGAGGGACCAGTCTGGGGACTGTTGAGGATTCCCACGGAAGCCAATCCTTGACCAAAAATCAGATCCATACAATGATGAATCCATACAATGATGAATCCATACATAAGAACTTCCTCATTTTCAGCCAACAGTGGTGCCAACACCCCAGCACAACACTAAAAGCACTGACTGCCCTCAAGGAGAAGGTTCAGCAAGAGACATCAAGGCATGATATGATTTAAAGATAGAGCAGGTGGGTTTGGGTGAGTACAAGAGTTCTCAGCCAAAAATTTCACCTGGTCTGTAACACTCCAATTACCTTCCCTGAGGATTATACTGCAAGAAAAGCAGCAAAATTCTGAAGCAGCAGAAAAAAAAGTATTTCCAGTAAAAAGAAAGAACCAGCCAGAACAAGAATATGCACAACTCTCACTACTGAATTCTTCACAAAACTTTTCTTGAGGACTCTACAAATCTTTCAGCCTTAAGAGATTACTAAAAATGTGGATTTTAGTCTGTTCTCATGAGACTGTTCTAACTCTTAGATAGCAGAAATATATAAATATTGGATCAAACTCTAGCATCACTTCTTACATTATTAATTCTAGAACAAAATACTGTCGAAGTTCTTTTCTTTTATCAAATCACTTCCTAACCTGTGAGAGGGGTAGGGAGGACGAGATCAACCCTGCAAGTTCAAGCTGAAGCAGCACTTACACTGCACTATGCCTGAAGGCTTCAAAAGTTTGGCTATCACTGAATTTGGTGCTGCCCAAAAATACTTCACTGCAAGTCCTGCAGTTTCCAGTTTATACAGAAAAATGCACAGAAGGAAGGAAAGGAAACAAATTAAATGACCTTTTAGAGTTCATTAGTGATGTACTTAGACTTCTGTTCTCTTCAGAAGTAAATCAGTTTAATCAGACCCCAATTAGTCCAGTTCCAGCAGGCAAGGACAGCCACTGTGAGACTGCACAGAACAACACTGAGATTTGCTAACTCATTCTACAAGCTGTTAAAAATGTCCAAACCCACTGAGAGGCCAAGGCTAAAAAAAGAACCCCCAAAATCCATGCTCAAACTGTAATTTAGCCAAGCAGTCAAAGCGGTCTACATGTCAGAGATGGAAACAGCAAGTCCAAAATCCTTCTGTCCACCAAACAGCCATATTTGTATCAATATTGCTGCTACTTTTAAGCAAAAAAATTAAAAGGCTCATTTTGGTACATATATAACATAAATGTACATAATGGTGAACCTAAGTAATATATATATGAGCACACACGTTCCCTACTTGCAGGAACTCCAAGTCTATTTGCAAATCTTGAGCACATTTCACAAAGATCATTTCAAAGAAGTCCCATAAATGAACAAAAACTGAATAAATTCAAGGAAGGATTTGCTGCTGTCAAGATGAAAATGGCCACAAAGTCACTTTTTAGACCATGAAAATATCCACACAGTATTTCCATGGCAATTATAAATGTTAAAAAAGTATTCATTCCATGGCTTGCAGAATTATTAATTACGTCCCTCCTTCCTTAGAGAGTTGTGCTCTAGAGGCCAAAGCAAGAGGAACACTGAAAGCTGTGCTTCGAAACTGTGACCACACCCCCTCAGTTCGCCAGCAGCAGTGCCCAGGACAAGGGCACACGGTGGTCAGTGCTGACATGGGATCTGTCACCTCATTTCCTGAGGGACAGCAACTATGCAACGACCTCACACAGCTCAGGCAAGTTAACTTTCACCTGTCAAATGGTCAAAGCACTGCCACAAAATATACTTTAAAGTTCATGTCAACATTTTTCCTTCAACCCTGAAAGCTTCTCAAGCTTTTCAGTTCTCCTCATGAACTTCCTCAAATTCAAGGAACAGTTTTATATGCTATCAAGACCTAAGGAAAATCTGAACTCAGACTTGCTCAATTTGAAAATGTTCACACTCGAATACAAAGAAGTCATTCCTTTGTCTGCATAATCATAAGGCAGGAGGACAGACTGATTATACACTTCTGCAGCAGTTGCTACCCAATCCTTATTCCACCCGGGACTATGTACTTACACACTGACAGGTCTGATTTACTTTAATAACACAAAAAAAAGAGCTCATGCCCATTACAGCAGCCAAAGAACACATTGCATCACTTAAGACATTCTTTATCCTAACAGATTTCAGTTAAAAAAAATAAAAAGTGTGTTTAATCACATGAAAGGAATCTCCTCTCTTTTAAAATCCATGTGATGTAGTCAGGATAAAGCTTGCAGGGACAGTAGTGCAGCAGCACAGGGACTCCCAACCAGGGTTGGCTGGGAGGTGAGACAGGGCAGGGAGGGGGGGAAAACCAACAAAACCCACTTTATGTCACTCTGCCACTGATAAAAAGTGTTAGTGGAGAAAGCACAATACAGGCCCCCATGAAATGCTGTTTCCAGAGGAGGTAAAGTTCAGGTAAGGAAAACCAGGTGTCACACACGATAACATTCACTTCTGCCCCTTCTCACCTGCCTCTCCCCGTACCTCCCCTGGCCGCTTTTTCTGATTTGCCTCTTTTCCCGCACAGAAGCACAGTGAAGTTGACACGCTGGTGTTCAGAACCAAGCCTGGACCAACGAGAAAACTATTGACAGTGAGACTCCTTCCTCTCAGCAGTGCAGAGTCCTGCATGTTGCAGAGATCTGCCAGGAGCCGTTCTCAGAGTAGTTACAAACCTTTGTAAGGGCCTGAGCCCTTACACATTTCTGACATCCAGTCTACAAGAAAGTTTTCTATCACCGAAAACAGCTCCACTTTCCTGAGCTGTGTGGTACTCAGAGCTGAGCACTTCAGAGCAAGCAGGCAGGAGCAGAAGTTTGCATTTCCCAACAACTTCCTGGATATTTTACAATTGCTTCCCCTCAGGAAGTTGATTCAGTCTTTGCAGATCCAACACCAATAATTCTTGTTGAGAGGCAAGTTGTCCCAGAATATTAAAAGCACATTCCTACAGTGCACACAGACCCATTCCTGGCTCCCTAACAATGGGTTTTTCTTTTGGCCAAACCTCTCACTCCAAGGAGGAGAAAAGGAATGAACAGGTCAGGTAATGCCTAATGTCTCAGGCTCTTTTTGATTTGTCTGTAAGCAGTAGGATGCCTGATCACAAATGGAAAAGCAGGCTGGGGAACAAGTCTGAAAGGAGAAAGGTAATAGGGCATAAACCACCACGGTAATTCTGGGGAGAAGGGTTTCCCTCATGACACGTTTAACTCACTGCTTCACGCTCCGAACCCCTGGTTTTCTGTCACACTCAAGTCCAAAGCAGCCATGAACCTGCACGTGTAACAGACCCTTTTTGTTCTGTTTTTACATAACACAGTTTTACCTGCAACTGATCTTACTGCATGATGTACCAGCTACTTACTAAAATTCCATCAGACTTCTTTTCCACAGAAGTGCTACCCCTGAAAGTGAAACAATTAGATCACCAGGACTTCTAGGTGAGGATTTCACAGGTGGTAGCCTTTCAGTGCTTAGTTAGACTAAAGAATTGATCTATTTTGATTGATCTGTTAATCCTGTTACTCTGAAAAAAACAAGAAAACAGTTTTATTGGGTCATCCCATCCTCTGATTGTTCTAAAAATCATCACTCTATTATTACAAAGCTCCTCCCCCTCAAAGCCAGGCTGATAATTTTCAAGATGATAACCCATAATCATGGCACCAAACCTTAATCTTTGGAGCAAGAAAGATACTCTGTGTACATCAGACTGCTTAAAACCCATCTGTACTACTTTTCACATGTTATTACATTCAAAAGAAGTATTTATGACATAAAATTCCGTAATACCAGTGTCAAGCTGCTTTTCTGGAGAATTAACTGGAATGCTGTAAACACAGGGAGAAGTTGTTTGGGTGTTGTTTGAATCTTTTTAAACAGCACACATTAAAGGCTCCTGACTCCCAGTTTTGCCATGTTGTGTAGATGTGAGATGTGTTGAACAAAAGGCTCTCTGGTTGGGAGCTGCAGAGCTTTGATCACGAGGTGCTGTGATCTCCACTTCCCATAAGCTCCTCTTCACTCCCAGTCTGGAGAAGAAGACACAGGCCCCGATTTTCCTGTTCCTGATGAATATTTTAAGGTTGAGTGAAGTATCTACTGAACACTCCTTGCAGTAGTATAAAGCCTGATGTCTGTCAAAATCCAGCTACTACTTAAACTCAACTGCCAGTGCTTATCCAGTGACTTCCCCCTCCTACTCATATGAATTTCTTTTAAATGTCAGGCTTGTACTGCCAGAATATTTAGTTATGCATTAATATAAATGTTGACTTTAAAGCAGGCTCAAATTTAAATATTTAGCTTTTATTTAAAAAAAAACCCCAACTATAAATGATAGCCTGTGTTTAAATAATATTTCAACTATTTGGCCAGAAAATATTCAGATAAGATTAAACAAAATTTCCCAGGAGCTAATGGGTCAGGAATTGCTTGAAAATTATATTTTGTAAAATGGGAGAACAGTGATAATTTCTAATAATTTTTTTCCAACTTGTTCTTGGCAACCAAATCCACAAGTGAAAAACCTCATGACAAAAAGTCTTTCTTCCAGCAAATAACTGGGAGCTATTTTGCCATGGATGTTACCTGAACCTGCCACCTCCTTTGGGCATTTATCAGTTTGATTAACTCAGGCCCAGGATGAAGGCTGCTTATCACCTTTGTTAAGAAGCTTTGAAGATGTCAAGTGCTGCAACCCTCAGGAATTCAGAGGAAAAAGATTATCCTCTGGTCCCATGTCTGAATAACTCAGATGTGGTGCTTTCATCATCAGCTTTAAGAAATTCCTTTTGGTGAAATGTGAAGAGCAGGAAGACTGCTAAATCAGCATTAGGAAGGACACACGTTACCTCCACATCGATCCCTGTCCTCCACTCCAAATAATCCCTGAACAAATCTCGCTACAGTTGCCAGAGGAACAAGCAGGCAGAGCACACGTGGAGCACGAACTGGAGCACCCAGGATGGAGGCAGGCAGGACAAAACGAGATGGACAGGAAAAGCTCTGTGCCCAGAGCTCTCAACATTAAACAGATTAATGGAAACTCCCAAAGTTGCACCAGAAGCCTGCAAGTGGCTGAGTGGGGAGCAGAGGGAACATTAGTGCCAAGCCTCATAATTGATTGGGTCTGCTTACACGCTCTATCTTTCCCCTCAAACTACATTTTCCTTGCATATGGTTTCTCTTTCTGCCACTTCTAAAGTGATTTATTCCTTCAGAAGGGGAATTAGGTCTTATTTTGATCAAATATTTAGGACCTTTTAGACATTAAAAGCCACAGATTACAAAGAAGGAAGGGTCAAAACAATAAAGTCAGATTAAAATTGCAGATAAGCCACAAATATTGAAGTCAGGAATGAACAAACAACTAGCAAAACAAGATTCAAAGAACTAAGAGGCTTATCCACCCTCCCTGCAACGTCTGGCTCCTTACTGCTAAATAACTGCTAGCGAGATCTTCCCCACACAGGAGCTGATGAAAGGGGTCTGAATATAGGTCAGCGAAAGCCTTTCAGATCCAACTACAGACACTAATTAGATCACTTTCAGTTATTAAAAAAAGAGAAAAGGAAAAAACCTTCAAAACAAAGGGTTTACTGCTCAAAACGTTCTGAATTTCTCTTTTTCTTGTCTCTAATTGGCAGTGGCCTTTGGTTTCAAAGCAGCTGGTTGCTGCCCCAGCTCTGAAATTGTCACCAGCACACACCAAACACTGCAGTGGCCACATGAAGAACCTCCAGCAAAATTAAGGCTGAACAACATCTGCAGCAATGCACAAAGACATAGGGGGTGTCTTAAGTATGTTTTCAAGATATAAAAGAATTCTTCAGTTTTATAAGAGAACACTGACTGTTTTGTTTTACACTGCCAAAACCCACAAGGCAAAAAAAAAAACCTTACTTTTTTTCCCCCCTGAAGTATACAGTATAGCCCAGTTCATACAGGGCTCCTTGTATCAGCTTGTTTATGCCTCCTCTCCTGTGAAACAAGCCTTTATGTCTCCATAGTGGAAAAACCCACTGGTTTATATCCTTTTCGAGATGTATGCAGCCAATTAAATTGTAAAGTAATACCTGTTTCAAAGTCTAACTCAAAGAAACGATACATTCCTAGACTGGGACCAGAGCCAAGGAGGTCACCTTACACCCCGCAGTCACGTGAGAATACTTGGCTTTTGGAATTTCGTATTTTGATTACCATGCAAAGTAAAATTGGGGGACTGAAGGGATGAAATATTGTGTATTCTCTGCACACAAACTGTGCTCGTTTCTCAAGTGATAAAGTTAATATTCCGAGGAAGGAGAAAAGACAGTTCAAGAGTTCAGAGTGATTTCAAGCCATTCAGAAAGACTCACGGAAGTGACAATTGCTGGTAGCTCCGCACTTTCCAGAACAATTTTAGTGATGAATAAACTATTATGTGACCAGACTATATGCATAAGAATGGTATAATGTGCACAAAACAACAGTGCACCAACATGTTACAATAAAATCCACTTGTCAGAGTAACAAGCCAAGTCGATTTCCTTCCATATGAGAACGGTTATGAAAAACTGACATTTTATTTTAATTTCCAGTTTTCTGCAAAACAAACAGCATAGCAATCCCAAGAACAGCAACTGGAGACAGGCTGCACCCCACCAGGGGAGCTCACCTGGGCCACCTCACAGCGACAGACAAGCCTGGTTTTTAAACTGGTTTGATCTGAGACTTTGAGCTAATGGTAGGGTTTATTCTAAATTTAGCAGCACAAATGCATATGCACAGGACCCTCTATCTCTACCTGATGCCATTTAAAAAAAGCTCTATCATTTAAAAAAACCTCTATCTCTACCTGATGCCATTTAAAAAAAGTTTTGATGCCATGGAGATTTCTGGATGGGTACTAAAAGTCCAGCAAATGTACCAAAATGAGGACTTAAGATATTTTTGTAACATCTGTGTCTGACAGAAACTGTCAAGTCAAATTCACAGGTTGTTTTCTTCTAAGTTAGTGAACATAATTACAGAGTTTTCTGTGGAACTTTCAAGACACGAGGCAGTTTGCTGTGCCATATTCCCACAAGCCTCCTGCTTTAATATAATAAAAACTAGATTGCCTAGCCCACATGAAAAATCCTTGCAATGACTATACATTTAATAAATTTAATTCCTTTGTCAGATCTGTACCATGCCACAAAACTAATACCTATGTAAAAGAGATTTTTGTACCTGTTTCTCATAATAATGTCCTGAGAACACAGCAAAGCTAGAGACAGAAAAGTAGTATTAAAATCAATTTTTGGCACGTAAAAAAATAATTTTGTATATTGATTAGCTATTCAGAAAGAATTGACTTAATATTGGCATCATTAACATCTAACAGTGAGATCTAGGACACTCTTCAAGGAAAGGCTACATCAAAGAGCTACAAGTTAGATATACAACATGAAGCATGAACAGCTACATTTCCTTGTAACTTGTGCATAACCCAGCATTTTGCAACGTTTCAAAATAATATTGTAACTGTTTAGCCTCAGAAATATAAAAAGTCATTTTTTTGATGCAAGTCATGTGTGAAATCAATTGTGTTGACTAAAATATAATTGGAACATATTTACATCTTCCAGGCTTTTCTGCATTTGACTTTGGGGTAACAAAACTCACTTAGCTCTCATAGCATACTTTTTTCCCCCACAAGGTAAGAATCGGGATTTATTTCTCTGTATAGATCTACAAAACAGCTTTTCCCTAGGAAAACGTTTCCAGTGCAAGTGTGCATTAAGAACAATAACCACGCAGAAAAGCTGCCACAATGGACTGGGGAAAGCTTTGTCTTTGGCAGCCGCACTGGAAGCAGCAGTTTGAGTTCTCAGCCTTTCTAGAATTTACCAGCCCGAACGCTCGTGGGTTTGGTACTCCCACCAGCCAGGGCTGCCAGGGGAGGGCAGGGCAGGGCAAGAGTCCCTGCAGGGGAAGGTTGTCATCGCGGTGCTTTGTGCCCAGCGTCACAGAAAGGCAAAGCAAGCTGCAGAAATCCATCCTCATCTCTGCCCTCGCCGCAAGTGTGCGGGGCGGGTGTGGGTTCCTCCTCCTCCTCCTCCTCCCGGCAAGGACAATGTGCCGGGCTCCGGCCGCGCTTCCCAGAGCAGGGGAGCCGCTCCCGGCACGGCCCGAGCCCGCTCCGTTGATGGCCAGAGCTCTCCCCAGCCCCCTGCGGCGGCCTCAGACATTCCTCTGCTCTGTCAGGCAATGAAAAGATCCCCAACAGGATTAGAGCAGCCCTCGGGAAGAGAGGAGCTCGCGAACGTCCCCGGCCCACGAAAGGCACCGACGGCTTTGAGGGGGGTCACAATACCGGGAACGACCCTCAATTGTAGCCGCCAACGGTGAGGGGTTGAGCCTCTGACAAATTAAGACCTTTAAAAATTCGCTGGTACTTCTGCATTCTTGCGGGATGCAGCCAGTGTTTGGAAATGTTCATTAAGTAGGGCAGGCTCCTGCTCTGGCACTTACACTAAGGGGAAAAACCACGAGAACAAGCGAAATTAGAAGGCAAAACATCTCTTCCTATTTCCATCCCGGGCAAAGGCACAGCCAGCTACTCTATTCTTCTCCTATTCAACTTCATACAGAATAGTCAAGGGTTAAAGTGCTTTAAAAAAAAAAAAAGGCATTAAGAAAGGAAAAACATTTTTTCTACAATGAGGAACACTTAAGAAAGGCTCCAAGCACCAGTCTAACAAAGAAAACGGTCCTGAAGAAGGAGGCCCTCACTACAGCGTTGTTTGGATTTTGCATTCACCTCCTCTGCCAAGCAAATATATTTAAATGAAATTATTCAATGCTAGTGTGGCTTCCAGGCCACATTAAGGTAGTAACATTCTCCTTAATTATACTCCTTTTTACATCTTTAAAAATCCTTTCAATGTTTACTTGAAAAGCTAATTTCTGACAGCTAGAAAGAGAGTACATATTATCCTCAGCAATTCTGGGGTAGAGGGGGAGTACTGTCTCCTCCTCATCCCAGTTCTCAGGAGCCCTACAGCTCCAAAATCCTCACAGAGCCTCGTGGATGAGCAGCCAGACAGAAAAACAGGAGAAAAGGAGGCTCAGGGGGCACCTTATTGCCATCTGCTACTCCGTGACAGGAGGACAGAGCTGGGTGTCCCCAGAGACACCAGGAAACAGCCTCCAGTTGCCCCAGGGCTGGATATTAGGGCAAATCCCTTCACTTAAAGGGCTGTGCAGTCCTGCACAGGGCAGTGGTGGAGTCTCCATCCCTGGAGGGATTTAAAAGCTTTATGGATTTGGCACTTGGGGACATGGGTCGTGGTGGCCTTGGCAGTGCTGGGGGAATAGCCGGACTCAGCGGTCACAAAGCACAGTTCCAACCTAACCAAACCCATGACTCTCCATTTCTGCACACATTATCCATCTCATACACCTTCCCAAAGACACTGTTGGCTGGGGGGTGCAAAGGGAAATACAGGATTTTCCAGGGTTGAAAACAAAAGCCACCAGAAAACAGATCTGTACAAAGAATTTCTGATTAAAACTCCAACACAGATTTCAACGACAAGACTTACAGTTTCCTAACTGGTATTTAAGTTTAGCTTGTGGATGGCACAAGATGTCCATGTTCCAGAAGTACAGTCTAAGAAAAATCTTTATTTTTGTACTCCAAAAATCCACTTCAGAAAGATCTTATGTGGTGTTACAGTCATGCTCAAAACTATCCCCAAGTTATCAGCACAGTTTCTCAAGAATTTACAAGCTTGAAGTGACTGTCCTGTTGACCAGAAGACTACATTTTCTGTGATGAGACCACCAAATTTCTACTTTTAAGCCAAGTACAGATGGCACAGACAGTTCTAATCGGACTTCCACAATAAACATTTCTTATTAGTCATTTTCTGTAAAGCAAAGTTTGAAAGTGCAACAGCATATGTAAAAGAGAGAAATTAAATCAGGTCCCGTTCTATCTTTACAGAGATTACAAAGTTAGACTTAGGGATGACAGAGCCACAGCAATTAAACACATATCACGGAAATGTTTCCAATTCTAACAAAAAATTGTGACATCCAACTTAGCAGTGACTTGGAAGGCAAACTCTGAGGAAAGGCACTGCAGGGTGTTCCCAGAGGGGAGGGGAGGAAGGAGCTGAGCTAAAAGGAGCAGCAGCCACCTCCCCCAGAACGGTTTATTAAAGCAAGAACCCCGGCATCAAAGCACACGATAAATAATTAACGTGCAATGCCTTTGTGATAAGGTACTGAACTTGAGCTTTCTTCTAAGGTAAATGATTTGTAAATGCAAATTTGTCCAGCTGCTCCTTTCCTGCATCAAAAGCCTGCTCAAAGATAGCATTTATGAGCTATTTTTGCCAAATATTTACACCATCCTAATCAGGTTTTGAGTCATGTTTGTGCTCACTGGTATACAAAAATGCAGGGCAGTTACAGTTACATGAACTAAAGGGTTTGGGGGTATTAAAAGTTGGGTTTTGCCTACTGGGCTATTCAAGCTCACTCTTTAATTCCCCCACCTCGTTCACAGTGAGCAGTAACACACCTGCAGAGACCATTCCAGCTACATTCCTCAATCCATCCTTTCCTTCACATACAGATCAGAAGGCTTGGAAACAAGTATTACATTTTTATATACTAAATGCATTTAGGAAATGGCACATCTGCACAGCCACCACTGAAGGCTGTGTTTCAGCCTCGGAAGGCTATAGAATCAATTACAGCAGGAACATGGATGTTTCTGCTTCCAACTGCTCTAAGTCTGCACAAATGTAACTGTTATTATCATTAAAGGTTGAAGAATGAAGTAAATGTGGCTCTGCTTTTACAGTGATACCCAGTTTGGTCAGCATCTACCACCTACCTACCAATCTCTAGGAAAACTGCCTGAAGAGGAATTTTCCAGACAATAAAGTAAAGAGTGTTCTTGTTAGCAGAATTCCAAAGCTCTGCCCAAAAAGCTGTAATAGTTTCCTGAAAACAGAAAAATTCCTGCTCCTTTGCAGAGGATGGGTAATGGCTCCTTCCCCACACAGCACCTCTGGAAGCCCTGAAAGACGATGAAGTCCTGTTTCTGAAACCACTTATGAGAAAGTTTTAAGAAAACCAGCAGTAACATCCAGGACAGCTCCCTGGCTAGGAGGGAACAGACTGGCCCCACCCTACCAGCACCCAAAAGGTACCCAAAACTTCGTAACTTAAAATCACTGCTAGGTTTTGTTGTACGACAAGAGTCACCCAAATAAATTTTCAGTCTTTGGTATAAAGCATCAACTCAACCTACCATCCACTTGCTACACTGAAAGAGTGCACGAGCTACAAGAAATTAGATGCCAGCAGCATGGGTAGTTCACTGAATGTGTTGTGATTTGACTTTGGTTTACTACTTCAACCCAAGGGAATCACGGTCAAGACGGGCAGTGAATCCAGCTGTGCATTTGGTAATGATTCCACAGGGCTCTCAGTACCACCAGTAGCTGGGAGGCACAACCTACAGAGGCCAGTTATTGTATTTTTTTAAATGAAGACCATCACCTCCACTCATCGAGCTCGTGCACAGTAACTAACAGCCCTTCAGCACACAAGTTAAGAATGATAAAGTTACTCACATGACAGGAGCTAAATTAGATTTAAGTAATCAATATGCTCCATATATTAATCTGTAGTAACAGAAACAACACTTGATAATCTTTCAAAGCCTTCTGCAGAAACAAGAATGCCTTGAATAGGCTAAACTTGGAGAAAATGTTTCTTTAACATCACGAGACAAAAGTAAAGGCAAAAATCTACTTATTACAGGTCCTTATTTTAATAAATCAGAAAAGGACAAGCTTGATAATGCTGAAGGTATAAAGTCTGCCCAGGATGAACGTGAAAGCAAAGATGAAACTCCAAAGCACAGGCTCAAGCTCTACTACGGAGCCCTGAGCAGTGGTGCCTCCACAGGAAGTTCCAGAGTGAACAACAAACAGCACAAACCAAATTGCACATGGAGATCAGATCTAGCACAGATATATTTTCAGCTCCTGTGAATGCTGGCTTTTTCCACTTAGACTGATTTCCTCAGTGAAACGAAAATCCGGCAACAACAGCAAAGAAAACAATTGGAAAATGTTACTTTAGAAAACCAACACTTCGGATTTGGGGCTGTAAATGCTGTTACTATGAGCACACGAGACTCCAATTGAGCTGAACCAGAAATAGCCTTTAACTAGCCCTACCCAGAATGTGGAATGTATTGGGATCCTGCTTTGGGTGCATCTGATGCCTGGTTCTCCTCTTGCCACGTTCAGAAGTCAGTTCTCCCCTCCAAACGTCTCAGATGTGAAATACAAAAACCTTTATTCACGTGCTGCGGTGTTGCCTTGCAGATTCTGGCCCCTCAGTTTAGAGTAGACCTACAATATTTACATCACCTACAAGAAATCCTATATATCTGCACAAGAAATCCTATATATCTGCACTCACAGACAACACACTGAAAGGGGAAGAACACAAATTTACACTCAGTGGAACTGCCAAGGTTTCCCAGTTGTGCCAACAGGACACTCCATTTTCTGCAGCTATGGTTTGTGTGGATTTTCTTTCATCCACATCTCCAAAAAGTTACATAAAACCACAATACAAGCTGGTTACCAAATCACTGCAGGTATCTCAACCATGTCTTATCTCATACTATCCAGGTATTTTTCAATACCTACCAGAACTTCAAATAAGGAGATGAGTAAAAAGAATCCATAGCAACAAAGTACAGAACATAAAATTAAGGCTCTGAAGACCTGAAGTAGGTATGAGCAAACAAGAACATGTGAAGATTTGGATAAATAAGCTATTTTACACTTCAAACAGAAGACAAGCCTTGTCAGATTCCAGAAAAGGAAGCAACCTGGGAAAATGATGGAGGGCTGTCCCACCCAAAATTTGCGGTGCACTCTCTAAGAGCTCTTAATGCTAATGAAAATAGTGCCCCATAAAATGTATTAAATTCGCTGTTGCAATGAGTAAGAACAGACTGCTGTGATTTCAGGTGGAATCCCTGGGACTGTCCATCCCTTTACCATCTTACACAAGGCATGGTGCACTGCATCCTCACAGGGGTTGGCAGAGGTGGCTCTATCAGCCCCATGATTTCTACCTCTCTATTACTGACATGTCCTTCAGAAAAAAGGGGTAACCAAGACATTCCTAAACACTTTGCCCCTTCACTGCTCTGCAGAACCACCAAGAACACAGCAAAACAGACCACAGTGCTGGCAGGGAGCAGTTTTCCACCTCCTGAGCTACGCTCCCCAAGCACCCCTCAGCTCCCCGCCAGCCTCCCAGGACATGCACATGCCCAGCATTTCATTTCAACATTCAGTTTTCCCTGAGAAAAACTGAGCAATATCATCCTGAGCCATTCAATTGGCTGCCATTCTTCTCACTCTGGGGAGGGCTGGTTTGGCTGTCAGGAGTGCTTCCCATGTTCCTTCCCTACCATATTGTCGCACCCTGTGACAGATTCTAAGTTTTCCTTATGTTTCCAACCGGATTTCCATGCAGGACTGTCCTTACAGGATTTCATTATTGATACAGAGATGATTGTGAAAGTCCAGGCCCCAAAAAGCTACACTACAGCTGTTAAAAATTATATACTAAACAAGACAAGCATCATTAATTGAGGTTCCCTCTGGACTTCTGCAGGTGAGTGTATTCAGAGCTGTCAGGCCTCCATCCTTTTCTGAAACCACAACCTTCTGGGCAGTTTTGCATTCTTTTTCCTAAAGGCTAAGTATTTTAAGATGAAACCTGTAGCTTTATTCTCACTTCAGAACCAGACAAACAAATGAAATTTCAGCGTGGGAAAAAAGTTACAAACCAAAGCAGTAATTAAAGCTGAACTGAGAACTCGTTACCAATCTGAAAATGAACTTTTATGAAACATTTTATTAGCAAACTCATTGAAAAACAATAGTGCACACTTTTGGAGAAAGTTTCAGTCTATAGATCTGGAATTTATATGCTGTAATCCATAATATTAAAGACTATTAAAGACATGAGACACACAATGTTATTTTGCTCACAGTGCTTTTCATACTCCAATTCTATGCCAATCCCTACCCCCTCCAGAAGAACACTCTGGCTTCCCGGTGGCAGCATTCCCTGTGCCCGTGTCACCCTCTCCCTCCTGCCAGCACAAGCACTGATGCAGGCAGAAGAGCAGGGAACTGATCAAATGCTCTACATCCTCCACAAACACTTAGGAAAGCCAATGGAAGGGCACGGTACCCCCTCACTGCAGTGGCACTGCCAGTTTGAAACACTGAAACTAAACACCAAAACAGGATTAACATTTGGCTACAACTTCATCTCCGCTGTGTTTCCTATCTGCCCAAGCACATTTCTAATGAAAGATTCAGAAATCAATAACAAAATACCTGGATCTTCTGCAAGGTGAGCACTGACAGCTCACCACTAAAAATTCCAATCCCAACAGCACTGGAGCATATCACAAACTGCTGAGGTGTCCTACCACAGAAAAAAATGTTTCTGGATGCAGTTTTCCTTTATTTCCAGTTTTTTATACTCCCTTCCTTGCCTGTTTTCAAACAGAAACATTTGGCTTTATAAATCACTTTTGGAAATATTTCATCTTCTTGTTAACACCCAGCTTTCCTCTCTGCTATGCATAACACTACAACAGCCGTAATTTCAAGCAATTATTCAGTTATTTAAAAGACATGAGGATGTGGCACTTGGGGACATGGTTTAGTGGTGGACTGGGCATTGCTGGAGAAATGGTTTGTCTCGATCATGGAGAGCTTTTCCAACCTAAATGATTCTGTGATTCTTTGATTATTTTTTTCTAAGCAGTGTGACCTCTCAAAATTTTGAAGACAAGTTAGACTCCACTGCTCAGTTTTAAAAGTCATGACAGATCTAATGACTTAAATGACTTTTGGCAGCCTGTTCTACTTTTAGAAGGAATATCCAAACACCTCTATTTGTGGCCCTCCCTTCCTCACTACAGTTACATTATAAGGTTTCAATGCACGAACCACAGAGCCGTGTTAAGAGGAGATGTTCAGGCTCATTAACTACAGAGCAAAGCCAAGAAAGATGAAGCTTATGCAAGGCTTGACTCCATCTCAGCCCAAGTGGAAGCAAGCTGTAGGACAATTACACTGAGAACTACGGGATGGAAAAAACCTGGAAGCTGCCTCCAAGAGCTCAAGTCTGTTAGTGATGGCAGTAACACAAAGGTGGCTCTGCCAAAGGGAAGATGAAAGAGGAAAAAACAGGACCAATGCAGTAAGAGCTGGAGCTTTTACTTCCCACACAACATAGGGAGAAGTGCTGTGTTGTAAATACATAATCAAAAATACTGTATCTATTCATAGTGTCATATAAACACAAAGACAAACGAGATTTACCGTAGCTCAAAATGTCATAATAAAGTACACGATAAATAAAGTAAAACTTCCCCAGAAAAGCACTCATTAAATGGCTGGAAACTCCATGCAGAACACGAAATAAGTGGAAGTTGTAGAAAAGCACAGTGTCTCTCCAAAAGCATATTGAGTCTAACTCAAATATGTTGATGGGCAAGATCAGCAGCTAAGCCTACACTGGTGCAGCCCTCAGACTGCTGAATGCCCAACACAGCGTGCTCTGTGCTGCTCACCCCGAGGTCAGCAGCAACACTGGACACACATCACGAGTTAAAAACACATCAAACAAGATAAATTCATCAAAGCATCGTAATAATAACAGCAGACAACTGTGCTGGCTACTGACACATGCTCTGACCCACAGTGCCACACAACCTGACAGTTTCAAGACATCCAAGACAGGCATCAGACAAAAAAAAGGCAGAATATACCAGGAGTCCATATCCACGAGCTAGAATTAAAACCCCTCATAAGTTATCCACACTTCTAAGCCAAAAAAAGTTAAAAAAACACGAACAGATGGCGAAGTACAACAGAGCTATACTGATGAAGCACTGAAACCCCAAAGGATATCAAGTACATAGGTGCCTACTAGGGGAGACAGTGAAATTCTAAGGGATCAGCAGGCAGAAGTACGACAACATGGGGCTTTAAGGTAACAGTAAAACAAAACACAATAAAACCACAGTAAGATTCACACCCATCTACGTTACAATTAAAATCTGATCTAACTACAAAAGACAGTAGGGCATACATTCTTTGAGCAGACAGAAGAATTAGTGGGTAATTTAATCACAAAACAGCTTCTTAAGAGATCTCCAGACAAAACTGTATGACTAAAGGATACCAAAAATTATCACCATGCTGCCATGCTTTGATGAGACCCAAAAGAACTGCATCATCAAAATCTACACCATCAACAACAGTCCAACATATGAGCCAAAACCTCTGCAATGCACTAAGGAAAAGAAGATCAATAGATTAAAATGTGCAAATGAAGAAATTCAGGCTAAGCAGAACATGTGAATTTCTTCAGTGGTAACCACCACTAAGCCAGCTGCACGAACAGCTCCACAGTGAAGAAAATTCACTGCTAACATATGCAGAACAACACATTTTGAGGGGGAAAAAGTGCTCTTTATTGTACAATTCACTGTTCTAAACCAACTTAAAACAAGATTTCTCACTGAAAAACTATGAAAACTAGAATGTCAGAGGAATAGGAAAATAAAACATTGTTACATCACTGAATGACCAGTACATTCCTTCCCAAAAATGCCAAAAACTCAGTCCTGGTCACAGCACATCAGCAAACCCAAAGCTGAACCAGGAAAAGTTCAGAGACTGGCAATGAGAATCAGTGGTGCCATAAAAAAATACTTAAGTTTATGTATTTGGAAGCCAGTGAGTTCCCAAAGTGGATAGTCCTGTCTGAACAGCACCTTTAAAGGTTTAACTGTAATTTTTTTCCTTCTAATACACCCAATCCCAAAACATTCAGAAGCCGCAAGTGGAGTGATAAGTATAGTGGTGATGTAAAAAAAAAAAAAAATCCTTTAGAGTAATTTATTACTTTTCATTAAAATTAAACCTCTTCTCTTTTTGCACAAATCAAACAGCTTGTGGTTGTTATACACTTCAGGGAATTACCCGGAATCCCAAGAAAGTTTAGCAGCAGAACATTCCAATTCCTTCACTGCCTTTGGTAAGGGCAGCTTTAATGAGAAAAGAAAAATTAAAATATTTTAAACTGATGCAAAAAGGATTTATCATAAAGTGATAGTCTGCTTATTTTGTAAAATTAAGATGCTCCTCTGCATGAATACTAAATGGTAAAATCCCTGGAAATTAAAGCACCTAATAGACCATATAAAGCAGGCTTTCAGTTTTCCTACCGAACCCTGCAACTGTACACATACAAATCAGGCTTATCTATTTATATGGAATTAATCAGGATTACCACTTTCATCTTGGCAATTTCACTGGAGGACGAAATCAATAGCACCCAATCAGTAAAATATGACTGTTTCCACCGTGCTGAGGCATTTTCTCTATTAAGAACTATTCTGCCTTTTTAAAAAATCAATCGCCTCGGGCACTGCGTTTCAATATTCGAGGCACAGAGCTGTTTTCCGGCAGGACAATTCCAGCAGCACCCTGGTGTCTGAGGCAGCTCTCCCCTCGCAGCCCAGTACACCAGAGAAGCAAACACAGGCCTGTGCCTCCCCTGCCATTCCCAAAGGCTGCACCAAGACTCTGGAGTTCTCAGGGGCTGAACTCCTGGTCCACAACCCTGGGAGGAAGGTAAGGAAACCCTTCTGGATCCAGCATGGAAGCTGCAATCTGGGCCCTGCAGCCACTGAGACCCCTACAAACTGGCTAAACAGAAGTGGAGCTTCCCTTCCACCAAGTGCCATCCCCACATTAGCACTGATTCCTTATGGGATACCAGCACTAATCAGTTACTAAAAACAACTCCAGTTATACCTCTGCATAGGCAGTGAAAAGTGAAACTTTAAACATCCTGCACCTATAAAACCACTGCATGTTTTGAAAAGTTGCCTACAAACATTGGTACACATTTTACACACCAAATTATCTCCATGAAACTGGTGATGATAAAAAAATTCACTTTCAAAGCCCCCATGATACTCAGGCTGATGTTGCTCAAGTTAAATGATTTATAGCTTGAAAGCAAAATTTAAGCAGAATATTGTACTGCTCCTTGTGTAGTTTTGTAAGCTCCCACTTCATTTTCTCACTCATTTACTGTCACTCTCCTGCTCTTGGCCATGCAACGAACTCCAGTTAGGTGCCTATAGAGTCTTCAGACTTTGCTGACAGTCTCTGGCTGAAGGTTAGTGTTATGTAAATCACAAAGGTATTTTATCTTCAGGAACAACCAAATACTCTTATTTGTTTAAGGAAACATCTACCATATGTAACTTCCTTACTTACACTGATAAGTCAGCACAGGGTAACTAAGCCAAGCTCTTTTTTTAACGGTGCTTGTTGTTGTTTTTCACTGTGCTGAACATTGGGCACAGGTGTGTACACACCTGACAATTCGAAACTCAAGTGTTAGTTTATTAGGAAAGCTGCATAAGCCACTCAAGTAGTTTTCTTAGATGACTAATAAACATGCACTGCAAAAGCCATATGCAACCTGCCCACATGGAACAGGAATATCAAGCAGGAAGACCGATGCTTAACTGACTTGGGACGTAATCGAGACCTGAATATTTCTGCTCTATTTTTAACTTGGGATATAATTAGAAATAATCAAGCAGCACGCACGAAACAGAAACAAATGATGACCTGCTGTTTCTAGGGGCCCCAGACGATCTGTGCTGCCATCCTTAGCTTTCCATACCCCCTGTCACTCCCCAGGAGGAGCATCCCTGGCAGCAGCACCTGGATGCAGTTCCAACTTGCTGCTCACAGGCCCCTTCAGTTCTGGGCTCCTCGTGGAGCTCCAGGCCCACCAATTGCTAATTCTGCTCCATTGGGACTTCACAAACCAGCAGTTTGTCCTCTGAAAACAAAATACATATCGATTCCAAGGACTTCAAGAATACCAGGGAGAGACAGAACAAATTTCCTCCTCCTGAATAATTTCATTTGCAATCTTAATGGTGTATATCACTGCTTTCCTATTAAAAATTAAGTGACACCAGCTTGGGTTTTGTTTCTAATAATGCAATCCTGTATAGATCCAAGTTTTTATGTTCATCTCAACTCAGTTACAAACAGTTATAGGAGGCAGGATTTAGCTTAATTTGATGATTCTTCCTGATTTGTTTTATTCCCTCAGCTAAGTGAAATGTTGTCCTAATTCTAAAATCAGCAGCTCATCTCACCTTATCTGCAAAGCAACCACCTAGACTGGAAAACACATTAATATTTGCAGATACACAAATAAATGAAGTTGTACAGTTTTTTCCTAAAATAATTCAGCTGCACTCTTTTCTTTTTCAGAGAGCCATGACGAGCTATTTATAAATAGGATCAAATGTCCCTCCAACACACATGACTCCATACAAAGAATATGGGCTTCCAAATCTGCAACTTCTGCTCACTTATGGCCCTTTTACCCACACAAAAATACCAGAATGGGGTTCTTTGCATTAAAACTCCCAGTTCTGGATACAGCAAGCAGCACTTCAGCCTCGACAAGGAGAGCTGTGAGTCCCATAGCTAAAGCTCCACCTGGACCTACAAATCCAGTGTTCCTCTGCCTCTCCAGCCCTCAGCATCAGCCTAAGGAGGCTCTGCCCAGCATCCTGAAGAGATTAAGCTTCACCCAGAGCATGGAACAGAAGACAGCACCACCTCTCTCACATCTAAACTCCAAGGGGAGAACTTTCATGCCATGGAACATCTGCACCCAGCTCCCTCTCCTATAAGCAGGGAGGGACTTGCAAGTCCCTCTCCCACCTGCCCATATAAAAGTATGTGGAACTCTTGTATTTAAGAAAAAATAGTAGCAATTAGATGGGAAATAGTGTGCATTAAAATGAAGTTCATCCACTATACATGAAGCTTCTCCTCTTTATTGAAACAAAGAGCTAAGAGAGCCTTTCTTCCTTTCCTCTACTAACTGGTACAAACACCCTCAGACAGGGAGAGCCCAGCTCCTAGTCCTCCCCAGGGATCCCACAGGACACAGCATAAAGGAACCCTCCACAACAGAGAGAGAGGAGAGGAGGGGCTCACCAGGATTTCCAAGATTTCCACAATGATACTCCTACTCTGATAAACAGCTCCAATGAAGGTTTTATTCCATATCGTTTCAGTAGATCACTCCCGCTCTGCAGACTTAATTCAAACATTTGGCTCCAACAGACAGAACTTGACCTACTAATTTGATTTCCTCAAATCATAAAGGATTATTTCAAACTACCAAAGAGCTACCAAGAAAACCATAAAACCACTGAGCTGTCAGGAGAGCAGGAATATCAGAAAAGAATCACCACGTGGCAAGATTTTGCACATCACAAAATAACTTATCTGTTACACATACTCTGCAGATCTTTGAGTCAAACTACAATATTTTTCAAAAGGAAAACAAAATCTGCTTCAGACCTGCAATCTGCAAAGCTTGTAGTGTGTAAGAGGATAAATAAAAATATCCCCTGTCAACAGGAGTCAGCACACCAGGTTCCATCAGTGGTGTCCAAGATGAGAACCACCACGGAAGATCCTGCCGAATGTGATTTGAAACAGAACAATTACACAATTTAATGTCAAAACTTAATCATTCTCACTTTCTCAAGTCGCTAAAAACACTCATTTGACCAGCAGCTTTTTCCATATTCCACTTGCACTAAGCTTTCTTTTAAAATATGAGGACTCAATCAACAGGGGATTTTTTTTTAATCCCAGCACTCAGCATTCAAGACCAGATTTTCTTTCAAGCTTCCTACTAGCTTATTGCTGGCAAGAACGAAATAAAGAAGTTACTTTTTAAAGCCAGTATTTGGCAAAAGGAGCAGATAGCATCGCTGCAAAGCTAAGGAGGCTGCTGTGGTATTAATGGTCTCATGCAAGGGCTTTTGAGAGAGCCTTCCCCTGCCTCACCTGGCTGAGATTACGTTTTCCGCAGCCTGTAAAGAACCAGGATTCAATCATGGACCAATAAAGACAACAATGGTAAAAGGTGTGAGAACTACCGCGGCTGAAACGCTGCCAGACCGCTCATTTCTGGGCTACTGCGGCAGTTCCCAGGCAAGTTCCTCTCTCTCCACAGGTTGCCGGTACCGAGTCCGTGCCGCTTCCAGCACCGCTCCCGAGCCGGGGCAGAGCCCGCCCGTGCCCGGCTCCCCTCAGGGCTGAGCCGCAAGTCCCACTCCCCTCAGCTGTGCCCTGCTCGCCTCACGGATGAGCTGGAAGTCCGATCCCCTCCAGGTGTGCCCGGCTCCCCTCTCGGGTGCCAGAGAGCAGCCAGCACAGGCAGGTGAAGCGTTCAATCCCCCTCGGTACGGGGCTCTAGGTGTCCCTTGTTCGCGGGGAGGCACCACCGCCGCTCCCCGAGGCGCGCAGTGGCCCCTGCTGGTGCCCGCATAGGGGGAGTGGAACGGGCTCAGCCCCTCAGCACCGCTCGCCCCGCCGGGGCCGCCCCGGGCCCCGCCGCCCCCGGGACCCTTCCGCGCCCCCGCAAGCGCCGCGTCCGCCGCCTCCGAGGGCTCACCGCGCTCTTACCCGTGAGGAGGCTCCGGT